>VRLP01002178.1:0-97347 GCA_009660295.1 Lophius piscatorius | reverse complement strand
GGCAGAGTCATCAGCCACCACCACCAGTATCCAGTCTCCAGAGGGAGACATTACATAAATTGTTCACCTTTTCTACATTTGTTCTTCTCTGATTGAAATATATTATATATCAGTACTATTTTACACTTGTGCCGACTAAACGCTTTCAACCAACATCAGTCCTATTCATAACGATAAAATATCATCAATCATTTATTTTGGAGATGTTTAGGCCTTTAAAATCTGGTTATTGTGTGTCCATGTTTGAGAGGGGAGGAATTATGAGATAAGACTTTGGAATTTAAAACCGGATTCTCCGATGGATGGACACACACACAGACACTCTCAAACACACACACACAGACACATACACACACACACACACAATATTCGAGTTCCAACCATTGCCTTTTAAAGGTTGTCAGAGGAAATAAATCAAATATCATTTAATGTTCCCATTGAAGCAAATTAAAGAAAATTGCAACAGAATGAAGTGAAGACAACAATTTTGGAGCTAAGATCCGACGCTGGAATGGACTGAAAGTCTGACGACATTTTCGGCCCAATCATGCTGGGGGGAAAATAATTTTCACACAGTGAATTACTGACAATGATTGAATGAACCTGAGAAAATCTACATTATCACAGTCAGAATGTACCAAAAAAATGGACAAAAATGTCCCGATGCAACTCAAGGGATTAACAAAATTTACATCTTCACGTCATTCGGGTCTTACAGATTTTTGTAGAACTTAAGCACATACTCATATTTTGAATAAACCAATGATAAATGGAATAATAATAATTATTATTATTTCAATTAAATACATTTATAATTATTAAATAAATTATCCTGGCCTCACTGTCGTCCTGTAAACTTTTCAGCACCTCCGGTGTAATCTGACTCCTGACATCTTCCGGTTTGGGGATCTTTGCCACCAGAGTGAAAGCAGATGTAAATTCCCCTTCCTGGAAAAACTGGAGAAGAGACTCCTCCTAAGACCTGGAGCTCGGGTTGTACTTCCTCAAAGCTCCACTAATAAATACTCACACTCTGACCCACTTCTTTGACGAAAAGGGAAACGCAGACAGAGCAAGAAAACTTCTTCGAGCAATACAACTTTTTGGACTTAAGGTACGAGTTTTGTACTTCTAGACTGAGTGTTAAGAGACCCAAATGATTATGAGGAGGATTTCTTTATCTTTGAATTCAGGCTCTTATGAATTCATTAAGTTTATTTACTTTTAGCCAGCTGAGAAAGTGAGTCATATTTACAGGAATGAGCTTAGGGGGTTCTGATTTTGACCCAGTGGAAGGGTTTTGGAAGTTGGGCCTTATCTGTGAGTTGAGTTTTTGCAGCATGCTCACACTGGGAGAACATCTAATTCTTCATATATCTTTGATTCATGTGCAGCTAGAGATAGTTTCTAAAAACTTAGAGAGACAGAAGATTCTTCTGACTCAGACTGCGACACAGCAAAGAGCATATTTCTATGAACAGTAAATCATTTGCATGAATCAACAAACGCATCTATTCAAATCACGGGTTTCCATCAACCAACCGAAGGTGAGAAATCATCAACGTGTGGAAGAAGTAGAGAATGTAGACACGGCATAGCCTCAGGGCCGAAGTAATTAAGGCTCAAAAATAGGATGTAGTTGAAGAAGGGAGGAAAAGGATGATCAATCTAGTAACAGGAAGTAGCTGAATCAGGGGAAAATGGGACGCTTGAGCACAAAAACAACGTTCAGAATGAACAGATCATTTGGATCATTTTGAGGTTTTGATCATATTATTGACAAAAAAAGACCTTGAAAAAGAACTTCAGGGTTTTCCCCAGGCTTAAATTCCTCTGTGGGAACTTCTTTCAGAACCCGAAAAGTCTGTTTGGAGCCACTGACCACCTGATGGTTGGAGGTTTTCTATTCAAAGTCAACTATTTAACAATGTCAGACATTGTTTTTGTTGTTTGTTCGTTTGTGGCTATTAGGATGAAGTAGGATTGGCATTGGCATTTTCATGAAATTACCCTCCTTTTCAAGGTTTTTGCATGTCCAGTGTAAACAAAAGGACAAAACGCAACAAAAGTTGACAGTTTTTTATGAGAAAACCGTTGTTGCGTAAACAACCCCTGAGATGGCAGTGGAGGTAGTAACAGATATGCAACACAATCTGTATAAATAAGATGCATATCCGAATATGTGTAACACTAAAATGGCATATTATGCATGAAACTACCAATCTGACATCCAAAAAGCAGCTAATAGTGGTTAGCCGCTAACTCAAAGGGTAAGAAAATCTGTCACAGATGTTTTCAAATGGAGGACATAGTTCGACTTTAAAGAACTCATAGCTACAGATCAGAGGTGAGATTTGCCGACATGTAACGGGAAACGTAGGTAATTGATTTTTTCATGATAAAATCGATTTGTTAGCAAGTTCCCCTAAACCAACACGTCACACCAAATGCTAATAATTTAGCCTCTAATTCTACAACGTTAGAGGCTAAATTATTAGCTTTGTAGTACTACACTGAGCATGCACGATTTTTTTTAATGTTAGCTTGAAAAGTATAATTCAGTCATAATATCACCGATAAGTCGTGGATTTTATGATGTCATCATCACCGCCACAGATCCTTTGTATTAACGCGATAACTCAAAAAATATTTTTTTCAAATTTAAAATGTTATACCCTTAGTGTGAGGAAGAACTGGAGTGATTTTGGGAAAGGTCGGTCATATATTCCCAACACCAGGACGAGTTTTATCTCCAAAAGTTTTCGGCCCATAATTTCTCAACCGTTCTGTTCAAATTTGGTGAATATGAATGGATCCACCCTGCGGGTTCACCACCTGCAGGGATTGTCGCTGGGGTAAGGTGCAAAGCATTATGGTCTGCAGGTAACCCCTGACTTAGGAGGGTGTTGCTGCGGAGAGGAATATTCGGAAATTCCTCCTTACCTGCTGCCACCCGGCCCCGGATAAGCATAGCAGTAGAAATGATTCTGCCCATCTATGTGTAATAAAACCATATTCCATGTTTTTAACTGCTCGGCAAACATGAATGCAGCTCTGATGTGGATTCTAACCTTGGCTAAATGAAACCTTTATGCATGCGGTTGTTCCTGCAGGATGTTGCAGTGCGTCGGCGTGTTGCTGCTGGCAGCCACGGCTCTAGCCCACCTGGATGAAGCTTTTCTGGACAGCCAGTGGGAGCAGTGGAAGCTCACCCACAGGAGGGAATACAACGGGCTGGTAAGTGTCTGGTAGCGGCTTTGAAAGCACATTTAATCTTTCCATGATTTCACGTAAGGAAAGGCGGGAGAGAAAACGTTCTGGTTGGTTTTATGGTTGTTTTCCTTATATCTGCGGCTGTTTAACAGAAAAAAACACAACAGTTGAATTTATGGAACATATTTGTGTCTTTGAACAGAACATCTGTCCTGTATTCTCCTTTTCTTCATCATCACATCATCTCCGTTTAGCCTCTCTTCACTGGTTACCAGTCACTTTAACCCTTTAATGTCCTGCTCAACTGTTTGGTGGAGTCATGATTTCTTATTAGAAAAATGTGTAAAGCTTTACTGAACCTGTATATAACACGACAAAGTGGCCTAAAGAGTAAAGGGGCCAAGAACGGAGCCCTGGGCAACACCACAGGTCAAAGGGGACACTGAAGAAGGGGTATTTACTTTGACAATAGAGAAAGTCCTAACCAATGGGTATTTTTTTGTGTATTAAAGCATGTGCGGACTTACGGAACAGAGTTATGTAACCGTATACAACCAAAAACATCTAATGAGGGTCAAAGATCTCCCGGGGTTCAGTCTCAGATGGACCGGGTTCAGGCTCAGGACTAAAGGTGACGGGTCTGTTTCAGTCAGAATCCTTCAGCTCTTGATCTCCCTGCCTGACGAGACATGGCTGCAGAATCAGTACCGTCCCGTCTGTTCCTCTCCTCCTGTTTCACTGAGTGAGGCCGTGGTCTGCTGCTGACCCACTTCAGCAGCAGTCGGTTCGGTGTTCCGTCTCCTCTGTCTCCGCCGGCCTCTTCCTGTCTGGAGGATCTTAAGTCAGGAGGAGCAGCTCTCCTGCAAGAGAGCCTCAAACGCTGCCCGTGTCTCCGAGAGGAGTTTTCTCTAACATCAGATCTCCATCTGGCTGACTTTGCTCAGTCGCTTTTGCCCACATCCGCCGTAGTTTTGTCACGTGAGGGTTCTGCCTCTTTTTTATACATGTGAGTCATTTCTCTTTGAGTCCAAAATTAAAACTGAGGTGTGTTGGTTCTATTTGTTGGTCAGTCGGTCTGTAAGCAGGATTAAGGGAAAAGAAGCCACCTGGACAGAATTATTGAGAACTTTCGGTGTCAATGTGAGATCGGGCTTTTTTCCAAATGGCACAGATCTATGATAGGTGATGTGACAGGTGACAATAAGATAAGGAAGGGTAGGGATAAAGTAGGATTAGGATGAAGTACGATAGAATACAATAGGATTAGGATGAACAAATTTAAATATCATAAATTAAAGAACTAACAATATAACCAAAAACCAATATAAATAATAATGAAATAATAAAAGGAAATTTTATCAAAAGTAAAATATATCGTACCAATATGATAAGTGAGGTGATTTTTTCAGGGAGGTGAGTTTCCCTGTCGTCTAGCCTGCTGGTTATTGGAGACATAACCTGCTTGGCAAAGGTGAAAAGTAATACTTTAATCGCGGTGATAAATTCAATTTGTACTGCCAGAGCAGGAAAATAATGTAAAGTGTAAGAGATTATGCAAATATGTTGTGAGTCAACATTTTAGAAAAACAATCCCGCCTGAATAATCCGCCACCCGTTTTCATCCAAAGCATAATTGCCATTTCAAATTAGTGGGGAACGAAGGTAATTTCTAGGAGACGGATAAAAGAGCAGATTCTGTCATACATCTTAAACTCTTTATGATAAACCAGCTCTTTGTTTTTTAATGGTTTTCCCTCAGATCCTCCTGCTGTGTCAGTCAAACAATATGCTCTACACTGTAAAAACAGATGGAAACAGGAAATGGGAGGCAGCCTGCTCGCTCTAGTCTGTGGTTTTGGCCCAGAGAAAGAGGACAGATGGAGTCTGAGAACAGATCATCAAAACTAAAGCAGAATGACTGGCACAATGAGAATTCAACAAAACTTGTTCTTTCTCATCCTCAGCAAGTTATTCACAAAAGTTCACTTCCCAAACCCAGTTTTGTTCATCTGACTTACTTTAGTTAAGTCTTAGGTCCTAGAAGAGCTTCTTAAAGGAGCAGCTCCCCCAATAGTTCTATGCTCTCACGCTCATGCCGAGTTCATTTCATAATTGTCATCTTGGCCGTCACTTTTCGTCCTCCTGGGTCAAAACTGACCTGGTTTGGCTTTTCATCATGTATAAGTCATTCAATTATCTCCATGATGGACGACATACGAGCACTATCAGTTCAGTTAGGACACGATGACTTGTCTAATAGTTACAACATTTATTGTTTGTCATTCTATTGGCTTTGTAGTGAAATGGCTGAACTTTCTTTTTTGGGTGAACTGGCCCTTTAACCCATTATCTATAGGAAAATCAAATGAGGCTTATCTGCTGAAAACACGTTGACAGAAATGTCTGTTCCAGCAGCTTCCTCTGCTGGTCCTACTTCAAAAATCAGTGCTCTTCATAAAAAAGATTTCCCCGTAGTGAATAGATTCTATTCTATTCTATTCTATTCTATTCTATTCTATTATATTCTATTATATTCAATAGAATACGAACTATTAACGTAAAATCTGATTTAATGAAAAATAGATCTTCTGAACTTCATTCATCTGCACCAAATTTGGACTGAATCGGACCAACATTTGAAAAGTTATGGCCCGACAACGTTGGGAGATAAACCTCCTCCTGGTGGCGGAAATATGCAACCAACCTTTCCCAAAATCAATCCAGTTCTTCCTCACACTAATATCTATGTGGGTATAAAATGAACAATGAAACAATTTTTGAGATATTGGGTCACACCAAGGATCTGCGGCTGCTGCAGCGGTGACGACCATCTCAGGAAATCTCTGACTTCTTGGGGATATAATTCGAAATAATGAAACAATGTTATGACAAAACATCAAAGAGGACACAAGGAGGGCGTTACTAACACTATTATTTTTTTATTCCACCCATGTCCCTTCCACGGCTCTGCACAAATCTGACCGATCATTTGTGGTTTTTTGCCAGGAATAGCAGTCCCTGGTGTGGAGGTTAAAAAACATTTCCAACTAACCTAATTTCTGTAACCTTCTTTGGATGTAGTTTTTCTCATTCCCTGTGGAAAACTGTCTGGGGCTTTAGTCTTCTTATCAACTTCCTCTGCGTTGAGGAAGGAAGTAAATGTGGTTGGTCGGCGGTAAACCGTGAATTAACTTCCTGAGCGCTCGCCGAGCATCTGTCGTGCCTCCGCGCTTCACCTCCGGCTAGAGGTCACCGCTGCACAGCTGCACTCTGAGTCGGTCTGTTTGTTTATGTGTGACGCACAGCGCCGGGCTCATGCATCATCCGTACTCGCATGTCAGCAGGAACCACTCTCTCTTTCTCTCTCTCTCTCTCTCTCTCTCTCTCGCTCTCTCTTACGATTTTAATCAGTATCCCCACGACCCCTCCATCCGATTCCGGCCTACTCCTTCAGCTGACATCGAGGTCACAGAATCAAAGTCTCCCGGCATCATTTGCATTTCCCATCACTGCACTGGACACGACAAGACAGAACTGGTGGTTGGAGTCAAGCTAACGGAGGCTAAGGTCATGACCGCAGAGTCGATCATGGGTGTGTTTTTGGATAAGCAGCTTACCGCTCACCAGGAGTTTGTATTTGAATAAAAGTCTCAGCGTCTCTTTTAAAAATGTTAGAATAAAGTGGCACGGTGGGACCCTGCAGGATTGCTCTGCTATAATTGGCCTCATTAATGAAATGGGCCTGTAACGCGGACAAGCCTCCTTTCCTGGCTAATTAAAATGTAAATTTGTCCTATTAGCCCAGATGAATGTCTTTCTGCTGTGAGGTGTTCTTAGCAGAGGAGGAGGGGATTTAGCATTGACTGAGAGGTGATGGCACCATCCACGGGTCTGAGGAAACGGATGGTGCTATGACCCAAAGTGACACGTGTTTGTTTTTGTGTTTGTCTCAGGGTGAGGAGGGGATTCGCCGGGCTGTTTGGGAGAAGAACATGCTTATGATCGAAGCCCACAACCAGCAGGCGGAGCTGGGGATGCACTCCTATGAGCAGGCGATGAACCACCTGGGAGACATGGTGAGTCTAAGGTGGTCCCAGCCTCTCTGATTTCAGATATTCTGGCCAAATGACTGACGGGCCAACACTGCGTCCAATACTGATGAACAAACATTCACAGGATTGCACTAAGTCATATTTTTTATTTTTCAATGTGCTTAAAATTCACATTTCAGTGAACCCCCACCCTTGAGAACAAGTGAAAACCGGAATTTGTTGTGTGTTATAGGATTTGTTTTATTCCAAACGGAGAATAAAACCACTTGAGGGCCTGATGATGGATGAACGCATCTGTAACTTTCTCAAAATTATAAAAAAAAAAAAATTAATAACGATATCACTCTAAATCTACACTCTAAAAAAATAATTGAAATTGATTATGTTGGGGTTTTTTTTGGTTTTTTTCTTCTAATAAATTTCCTGGAATTATTTAATATTTTTGCCTGTATCTAATAAAGTAAATCTTTTCATAAGCTCTACGAAAAAATATTTAAAATTAATCTATTGATAAAAATGTCTTATATTTTACTTCATCAGTTCAGTATTTATGTCAGTAAACTAAATATGCAAAAAGTCGACTTGAAAGTTTTTGGCGTCTCATGTCTATTTGAAGTTTCATCACATTTCAAAGAATGTTTAAGAAAATCCTCACTTTTGACAAGTATTGCACCACAAAGGCCTAAAACTATTATTTGCCGATTCATTTTCTGTCGGTCAGCTGATTGTTGCAGCTCCAGATATCAGAACCGTAGCCGCTGATAATGGATCTGTCTGCTGAGAGCATTTATTAGTGAAAAATCTCCCAGCAGCCCCTTGCTGTCAGAAGTTATCGTAGCATAGCGGGGCGTTTGGTCCTTAAATCAGCTGAAGCCGGTGGCGTGCGTGTTGGAAGTTAGTTGTCTTTGCGTTAAGATATCGGCCATTCATCAAAGATGTGTTAAGCAAAATGCCGCCAAAACAAGACGGCACAAGTGGGTTGATTCATGAGTGCCAGGAACACGTTTACGTATCAGGACTCAGGACGAACGAGCGGCTTCATGTTTATGTAGGAGGAGGAGACGGAGACGGAGACGGCGACAGCGATGAAGGATGCGTTTCCATTTTCATTTTGATCAGTAGCTCTTAAGAGAAAGCAGGAAAATGAGCTGATGTTGTGTTTTTTCTGTCTGCTAATAGACTGAGCTGCAAACAGTAGTAGACTATAAAAAAAAATAAAAAAAGGGGAGGTTTTGTTTTCTGGTAACACAATCAACTAGTACTATTGTGTCTGGTGTATCCCGAAAAGCCTCCTAATCCCCTGCATTGTACAAGCAATACCCCTGATTGAACTAAAATTATATAAAATGAAATTATGTCTAAAAAAAACAGTATATGGCATTAAAAAAAACTCCCCTTAGTGAGTAAAATATTTGAACTATTAGAGTAAAATGTGATACATATACCAGATAGATCTCCTTGAGTCAATTCAGATGCGCCAAGTTTGGACTAAATCGGAACAACTGTTGGGATGTTATGACTGGAAAAACAATGTTTTTCATTTAAAAAAAGCTCCCCCTAGTGAGTGAAATTTTAACTGTTCAAGTAAATATATAATATGAAAGGGTAAAATAGAGTATAGACAGAGTAACCTATATGTATATTTATATTTATAACATATAGATCTCCTTTAGTGGAATCATATGCACCAAATTTGGAGTAAATCAGAAAAACGGTTGTATGCGGGAATAAAAATTTAAAATGATCCATTGAACAGTTTTTAAGTTCTGGGGTAAACTTCTACAGTGACACAATGATGTGTATAAAGTTGTAATAACACTCCTATTTTGAAATAAAGAAGCTTTCCTTTCTCCTTTTATCCTGATGAAGTCCTGCATCATGATGTAAAATGATAAACGCGTCTCTGTTCATGCAGACGTCAGAGGAAGTGTCTGAGAAGATGACCGGCCTGCTGATGCCGATGAGCCGCGACAGGAGCTTCACCCTCACTCCGGACAGCAATGGCTACCAGATTCCCAAAGCCATCGACTACCGCAAGAAGGGCATGGTGACGCCGGTGAAGAACCAGGTGAGAGAGATTTCAGATTCAATAACAGTCACGATTCATCATATTTAAGATCCAGTTCTCGAGGGTTTCTGGGATTCTCTAAGCCTTTTTGTGGGAGAGTGATGGACCCGTGAGGCAGAAATGAATCCACTCAGGCTTGAAAATGAGCTGGAGAAGATGCAACGCTGAAAAACTCCTCTGGGATAAGTGAGATAAAGTGAGATGGGTGAAATAAGTGCATGATAAACTTGAAGACACAAAAAGAGACATGATTCTAGAGCCGATCAGTGTTAGCTGGAGACACCAGCTCTGAGGAGACCACACCAAACTTTAATCGTACTCCGTCTGATCCATTCAGAGGTAGATTCATTCACAGACTGATGACCTGACATTGTCTTTCAGAAATGTCTGGCAGAGAATAGAAATCGTTGTTCATTAATTTATATTTTCCTCAAAACTTCACGCTCCAGGAAACTATAGAAGCAAATTTGGCAATTTGGAGTTCCTGCTCTCACTTTAAAAAGCGTATAATACGTTTGGTTATTGGATGTAATTAATATAAATTAAAATTACATTTGATATCCATTCAATTACGCTACAAAATGCTATTTTGTAGTATTTAATCTAAGTAGACAGAAAAAGATATAATATTATTGGTAGCAGTGTTAATATACAGTATATGATACCTGTATTGTAATAACAGTAATAATGATACATTGTATTCCTGGATGCCTTTCAGGACCCTCAAGGTCACCTTTATTGTGTTTTACATCTTAGAGCCAGTGTCGCCCTCTGGCGGACAGAAGTAGAGCTGCAGTTGTGCTCAGACTTACTGGGCCGCGGAACGGCTTCCTTCCTGAATTATTCAGCAAACTGACTCTGCTCCCTGCATGCTAACATCTCCGCAGCTTCCTCTCCTGCTCCTCTCATGATGACTGAATCAGGTTTTGTCTGTTTGAGGCAATTTTCAGAGCCGAGAGAAATCCCACTAGTGGGCCAGTGGGATCTATGAATCCTGAGGAGCTGATGTCGGACTGATTTCAATGAGGAGCAGAAGCACAGTTTTTCTCAGAAATATGAATATTTATGTTCTACTAAATATTTGTGAAGAAGCTGAGGTGATTGAGATTTGACCCCATTCAGTTACAAGAGCTTTGACAAATTCAACCCTGAAGCTGCTGGACGTTGAATTCAGGGATGGAGGCCAGGCTTGTTCTTCTGGATGAACCTTTTATTATTTATTTCTTTGTCGACTAGTAGTTTCCAGCCTTTTTTTCTTCTGGTGACCCCCTAAAACAAAAAAACTTCTGCCTACATTATTCAGGACCAATTCAAACGTTTTTTTAACGGAAAAACCTTCATTTCAAGAGGGTGTTAGAAGAAAAACTCATCATAATCATCATCATCCTCATCGTCATCCTCTCATGGAGGGTTTATTATATGACCCTCAAGGAGACGCCCCGGTTGGAAATCACTGATGTATAATGTCAGTGTCTTCTCTTGTATTAAGGCGCCCTTCATCAGAAACTATGGGCAATGGTGTCCACATACTTTTGGCCACATTGTATGTATCTAAGATAAACCACCACGACTTAAAGAACTAACATAGAATAAAATCACACAAACTCCAAAACCAATCAAGGTGATATTTCCACCTTTAAATGACTGGTCTTTTGATATATTTGTAAAAACAAATATATACACATTTTCATTTGAAACAGTCTTAGATTTAAAGATTAAAGTATCAATGTTGAAACGTAATATCGAATCCAGAGTCCATCCACCCTCCTCTCCAGCTCTCAGACTGATTCATTCAAACCACTGACTTTGTTGAATTCGGTGATAGAAATGACTTTTGAATGAAAGTAGTTAAAGCCTGCCCCCCAGTGGTCACACAGGAGAAGACAACTGCGTCTGCTTATTTAATTTAGTTTTATTTTACTCATTTTGATGCTTTTTTACACAGTTCAATATAAAGGACAACCAAAGAAAATACTTCATGATGAATAATTAATCAATAATAAATTAATAGATAATAATAAAATTATAATGAAGTGACGAATTTGAAATACTAAATAATAAAGTAGCATATTCAATAACTGATAAATTATTAAAGAAAATAATAGATAAGAAGTATATATAAATAATAATTATTAAATAAATTAGTGGAAATATCAATTCAGATTGCAATTTGTGTTTCAAGAGATGAAAAAAATCTTTCTTTTTTTTTTAAATGTTAAAAATAACGAATAAGCAGAGACAAAAAAAAAAGGGGTAATTAATTCAGAAATGATATTCAGTCAATTTTATTTATTGACTATATTCCAGGCTCACTTTCAATTTTTATACGTCCATATAGATTTTAGTGCGAGGAAGAACTGGATTGCTTTTTGCTTTTTGGGATAAAGCTCAGAGATCCTACTATGGCCACTACTAACGCCAACATCCACCCTTCTTACCTCTGCTTGATTCGGCAGGACTTCCTCACGTAGCCTAGAGGTCACCGAGTTCCTTCAGGGCCAGTTGGCCACAGTTGCCAAGTATTTGTATAGTATTTGAGTATTTTGCTCATCTTTACAGTTAAGGCATAACACATGTTTCCTGATCGTGGTGGGTTGGTACTTCCTGTGTCTCGATTTTGAAATATTACAATTATAAGAACACTCCAATAAATTTTATGTTTTAGTCACTCAATTTGTGAGAAACCGCATGTTGGTTGTTGTTGTTTTATTTAGGGACCTCCCCTCCTCTTGACTCCAATCACGAGAAGTAAAAGCTGCTTATTAACATGCAGAACCTTGTTTAATTAAAGGTGCAGTGTGTAAACTTTTAAATGAGAGTTATCCTTTTAATTTGGAAAAACACGTAATTCTACAGAAGGGGCGGGGTCTCTTCCATGGAGACCACCATGTTGCGCCGATATGTTTGTGTACGGTGGGGCTTTTCGCATTTGTGAGGTAAACTGGTGCGGTCCAAGCAGTTCACCCTGGGGATTCATCTCAGCAGGCAAATAGGGGTCACATGGTGTGGACTGAACAGAACTCACCCGTTTATCTCTCAATGGTTTCACAAGTTGGGTCTTCCTGTTCACCTTCTTGGACCTGGACAGCGATGTTCAACTGATTTGAATTAGTATTTGCTATCTTGAACTTTACCGCTAGATGTTACTAAATTTTACAAACTGCACTTTTTAGCATAAAAAGGAAAAAAAATACTTTTGATACTGCCTTCAGACTGAGCCAGGCTAGTTACTACTAGCCCATTTCTAGTACTAATGCTAAGCTATGCTGGCTACACCTTCAATTGGAAAAGAACCACAGCCAAATTGGATAACCTTTGACCTTAGCCTTGCTGGTGAGCTTTTGGGATTCTCTCCTCACCCTTGAACCTCACAGTTGAAACTCCTCGGCAGGTTTTGCGGTATTTTCTATTTATCATTGCCTTGTCTTTCCTTCACTCAGGGTTATTGTGGCTCCTGTTGGGCTTTCAGCTCGGCCGGGGCCCTCGAGGGCCAGTTGGCCAAGACGACAGGCAAGCTGGTGGACCTCAGTCCTCAGAACCTGGTGGACTGTGTCAAAGAGAACAACGGCTGTGGAGGAGGATACATGACCAACGCCTTCAAGTATGTTCTGCAGAACGGAGGCATCGACTCCGAGGACATCTACCCGTACGTGGCTGAGGTGAGATCCAACACGTTCATCAATAAACACACGGCTGTGTCTAGTCTCATGGCTTTATAGCATTTGAACAAATTAAACATCCAAATGTGTGTTTTAGTCACGACTACCCCGCTTTCTGTTTTAGTTACAATTCACAAGAAGCTTTTCGCAAAAAAAATAAAGAAATGCAAAAAAAAATCTCATGAGAAACAAAAGGATACATGAGCTTAGATTATACCCACAGAAACATGATGTCTCTCAACGCAAAGACTGTAGTACTATATAGTACTATAACTAATAATTCAACTATGAAAAAGTCCGGCTTCATAGAACGAAACAGTCCAGGTTCACAAAGTGAAACAGTCCAGTTCGTACAGTTACTTAACTAGTTTCTTCCCCCCAATCGATCCAGTTCTTCCTCGCACTGAATTTGTTTTGTCTTAAACTGTCTCTTATTCCTCCTCCTCCTCCTCTTCCTCCTCCTCGGTGCAGGAGCAGCAGTGCCACTACAATTCATCCGGTATGGCCGCCCAGTGCAGAGGCTACAAGGAGATCCCAGTGGGCGACGAGCGCATGCTGGCAGTCAAGCTTTTTAAAGTGGGTCCAATATCTGTGGGCATCGACGCCACGCTGAGCAGCTTCCAGTTCTACAGCAAAGGTCAGCGGATGTCACTAAGTCTCCTCATTTCTACTTTTAAATCCATTTAATGGAATATTTTTTTTAATTCCCCCTGGTGAATGAAATATGATAGATCTCTTCAATGAATATTTAAAAAATACTGCTGATGGCTCCGCCTCCTTGTGCTCAGGTGTTTACTATGACAAAAACTGTAACGCGGACGACATCAATCACGCCGTGCTGGCGGTGGGATACGGAGTGAGCAGCAAAGGGACGAAGTACTGGATCGTCAAGAACAGGTGGGTCACGGCAGCTGTCTGTATTGAATCAGGTTCTGATATGAAATGATGTTTGAATCCCAGCGCTGCTCCACCACACTCCCTTTATGAACTCTTTTTGTCTCCGTCGGACAGCTGGAGCGAGGACTGGGGCAAGAAAGGCTACATTTTGATGGCACGTAACCGTGGCAACCTCTGCGGCATCTCCAACCTCGCCAGCTACCCCATCATGGACTGAGCACTGGAGCTCATTTTTGGAACAGAAATTGGAACAGAAAAAACCCTTTTGACGGTCGCGTCCGCTTCTCCATAAATGAACAGTTTCAGCACCTCCAGTTTGGAGTTTCCAATAAACCAGTCACAGCCAACTTTTTGCAGCTAGTCTGTGATCATTTCAATCCACAACTTTTACTTTTTTAAAAGTGCTCGTGTCTAAAACTAGCAGGAAAATGAATAAATGCAGTGGGACGGGTAACATTGCTGGGCAATGAGACTTAAAGTCGAGCAACTTGGAAATCTGTGTCTTGCACTTTTTCTGATGTTTTCTATGAATCTGTATGAATAAAGATTTCCAGTTTGAAGTTGTAGAACATTTTTCTTGATCATTCTTCATAGGAAAAAAGGAAATTATTTTTCATATAAACCTTTAAAAACCCTTATAAATGATATCAACACATCTAAAGTAAAGTTAGGTCTGGCAGACAATGCTGTTAAGTATGAAAAAATAATAAATAAATAAATAATGTGGAAAACTTTTCCAGAGAAAGGAAATTGACTCGCTGTTGAATTTACTTGAATGTAACTTCTTGTAATGAAATAATTTCATGTTGCTGGATAAACGTGATTGAATCATTAAGTATGTAGCATCCTATAAGAAATTATTTTCGACCAACTTGACTTACCTCATTTTGTGGAGTCATTTTACTAGTGCAAACAAGGCCTATGCTCTAGTTCCAGTCAGCAAGGGCAAAACTCCCAAAAGTCCTCAATCCCCTGCGTTGTATAAGCAACCGCCCTGATTGAACACTTCAAATTAAATGAGAAGTTGTCCAAATTCTTTTTTGTTCAAAAAACAAAAAACAAAAAAAGAAGCTCCCTATAATGAGTAAAATATGAACTTTTGGAGTAAAATACAACACATACGGGATGGATCTCATCGAGTCAATTCATATGCACCAAATCTGGACTAAATCGGATCAACGGTTGTGTTTTTCATGGAAAAGCTCCCCTACTGAGTCGGATATGAACTATTACAGTAAAACATAATGTCACCAAATTTGGACTGAATCGGACCAACGGTTGAGAGATTATGGCCCGGAAACTTTTGAAGTTAAAGCTCCACCTAGTGTCAGATATATAAGAATGACCTTTCTAAAAATCTATTCAGTATTTCCTCACACTAATCCCGATGTCTGGTCACAAGTTCATAAAAAAATATCTTATCTAAAATAGCTTAGTGTAACTTATCTCATTTCCACATCCAAGCTCCTAGACCCCATCCCAGCTAGAACCTGTCTCCTAGACCCCATCCCAGCTAGAACCTGTCTCCTAGACCCCATCCCAGCTAGAACCTGTCTCCTAGACCCCATCCCAGCTAGAACCTGTCTTATAGACCCCATCCCAACTAATCATCAATCTGTCTTTAAATTAAGGCTACGTACCACAATATTTTAAAGTAGCCATAATTAGACCACTACTTAAATAGTCCAGAGATTTCCAGTCAGGTCTTAGAGTTCACCACAGCACAGACAAGGTACTGGTCAAAGTTACAAACAACCTTTTAATGGCATCAGATGAGGGACTGGTCTTTGTCCTGGTCCTGTTAGATCTTAGTGCTGCATTCGATACCATTGACCATAACATTCTACTACAAGGACTTGAAAACTTAATTTGCATTAAAGACATTATTTAAAGTGGAGAGTGGAGTTCCGCAGGGGATTTGTGCTTGAACAAAAATTATTCACATTATATATGCTCCCTTTAGGCAACATTATCAGGAAACACCAAAGGTCCCCTGTTATGCAGATGACACACAATTGTACAATAAAAGCAGGGTAAGAAAGAATCCTTTATTAGTCACATAGTCAGTACAACATAGTGAAATTACTTCTCTGCATTTGACCCATCCCTGAGGGAGCAGTGGGCAGCCCCTCGTGGAGCGCCCGGGGAGCTAAGGATTCAGGGTCTTGCTCAAGGACCCTACGACAAGTAGATGCCAAGACCCACCTTTCTTGCCTCTCCTTGATTTGGCAAGACCCCCTCACGTAGTCTTGAGGTCCCACAGTGACCGAGGTCCTTCAGGGCCAGTTGGCCACAGTTGCCAAGTATTTGAATAGTTATTGAGTGTTTCAATCGTCTTTACAGTTATGTGTTAACACATGTTGCCCCACTGTGGGTTTTACTTCCTGTTTCTGTGACCACAAACCAGTACAGGATCCAGAGCCCCGAGTCTTCTTCATATATTCTTTTACTGAATCTTTATACTGACACTTGTTTAATTTTTTTTTGTTGTCAAAATTGAATTATTTTTTTGATTATTTATATGAGGCAGAAGTTTGGAAACGTTCCCAAGCAACTAGGATGAATCAACTCTTAAAAGTTACTTTTGACCCAACCCAACAAAATGTAGTTTAACCGACTGACTTGCTCTATACAAACAAAAATAATAATAATGATGATAATGGAGAAATGCTTTCCTGCTTTAATTCTTCTTACACTCCACAAAAGGAAATTTTCCGGCTGTACCATTTAGTTGAACGTACCATTTTTCTAATGAAATAATTTCATGCTTAACAGATAAACATGATTAAATCCTGTAAAATGTAGCATTATATAATTAAATCTTTGAGGCCAATTTGACTTACTCCATTTAGTCGGGTAATTTTACTAGTGCAAAATAAAATAACAAGTAACATGTACATATTTCAACCTTTATATGTGACAGAACCAATCTTTATATTAAAATCTAGCATTGTGCACCGTAAAAAATGAATAAATGCGAAACTAGGTAGAATCTTGATTATGGGCCTGTTGGCAAAAATGTCTACAACAAACAAATCCCGGCCAGGTAAAATATGAATTGTTTAAGTGGTATTGGGTTCATAAATATATAAACCGAGCTGCTATTAGTATTTCAAGGAATCAGAGATGCAATATTGCAACCATCTGAAGACGTAGACGTGATCTGTTGGAGATCATGAGGGGGAATCCAACCTTTCTGGAATGTTTGGACCCCTATCCACAAACATGCTCTAGTTTAACGGGTCAGCAGTGGGCCTATTCCGATGAATCCTGAAGCCCTGCTAGAAATGTGTCAGAACACACTATGCATCTCAGAAGTGGGCTGTAAGATGAAGCAGGTGATTATAATGTTATGGCTGATCAGTGCATTTACGTCATTGTAAAATAGTCCAAAACAAGTCGAGGACATCTTCAAAATATTCATCTTGAGCCAAAAAAAATGTTTTCATCTTTTCCTAATTTAAGTTTCAATAATGAGAATTACTTTAAATGACCGGACCACATCTAATTACTATGATATCAAAGTCCACTGGTCTTTATTTTGACGGTTTGGAAATGGGTCAAGGAATACGGGTCTTGGGTTACGGTTTGGAAACTATTTCTTGCTTTCTCAATGGCTCCTGGTGATTTCCAAACATCAGCTAGAAGCCAATCTCTGCCTCGCAGGAGGAGGAAGTGCATCTGATCACGTAACACTTTCTTCACTTTAAATGCCGGAATGCGCAGACCGGGATGAGTCCAACTGAAGAAGCAGAGATGCGTCCTACAAATCCAGGTAAACAGACTCCTCTCAGCACCAACCTGCAAGTCATCACCTGAATATTCAACTTTTATGATATTCTCCAACATTGATTTATAGTTGCTATAAGATAACTAAATTATTTAATGCATATTTTCTTCAAGTGCCATTGTGTTTTTTGTTTTCTTTTTAGTTTCCGTCTGCAGGTGGTATCTGTGAAAATAATATTTTTATAACATTGTACTAACACAGGATTAGACTGTAAGAGTAATTCAAGATTTAAAAAAGTGCATGCTCATACAGTGAAACAGTCCAGGTTCATATAGTGAAACAGTCCTGGTTTTCTTATTTTCTTTGAGTGTCATTTAAAAAATTTTTTACAGTTTCCGACCGACTGCAGGTGGTATCTATGAAAATAATATTGTTATAACATTGTAATTACACTGGATTCGACTGTAAGAATAATTAAAGATTTTGAAAAAGTGCAAAAAAACTTGCACTATTTTTAAAATCATAAATTTTCTAAATTAGTTACTTAAAATATTGCAATAACTTTAAAATGAAGTTGTTTACCCATAAAACCATCTATCGGTGGGTAGAATACATAAATAAATAACATGGCAGGTGTCCATTGTATTTTTATGGCATTTATAGATAGAACATAGAATATCAATATCAATTTTATTTCCCTAATAGAATATCATTATTGTCATTGTACAAGTACAACGAAGTTACGGTGGAATTCCCTCAATGTATAAATAAACAAAAAACAAATGATACATTTGAATAAAATAAAAAAAAGTACAAGGTAAGCTTATATCTGATAAAAAAAACTGCACACATACACAATCTTGACCTCGTGGGTGTGAAAGCAAAAGTTAAGCCGCAAACAAATGTTGATTTTTCTTGCTCATACCTTTAGCTAACTCGTGAAAACCACTTCCTCCTCCTCCTCCTCCTCCTCCTCCTCCTCCTTCCCCCTCCTCCACAGCACACAGCGGTTACTCCATCCTGTTTCTCTTGAACCAACGATTTCGGGACTGCATTACTGTAATAATGATAATGACTCCTAGTTTGTTCTCTACAAACATCTCTTGGAGGAAGAACTGCTCTGGAATCATAAAAAAAAGTGCCAAAAAGGAATCCTAACCCAAAGTGGAGCCAAACCTATTTTGAAAAAAAAATTAAGGAAGGCTGGCAACTTTGAAAACCAGTGCGGCTTTTCCTGCTCGTGAAACCAAGCAGAGTTGAAATGGTGTGCTTATGGTCCGTGTATGTTTTTTTATTTGGTAAATGGTTTCCAAAAGAATATTGAAAAACAGAAAAAGAGGTGAGTAGTGATCCCAGGAGGAAGGACAGGAACCAACCGGAGTACCTCCCTCATCCGGACTCAGGATAAGAAAAACAATTCCTTGTTTCGTTTCAGTCTTCTCGAGATTTTTACTTATTTTTTTCATAATCAAGGTAGAAAATGAACATCTACCAATTTCTGAAATTTCGAATTAACACTCAATTCTCGCTTTTCATTATTCCCCTTCATAAATTCCAAAACGTACACGAACCGTTAATATGTGAATATGTGTGGGTGTGACTTCATTTTAGCCGGTAAGGTCAGCTCATTGAAACCCTATCAGTGCTTTTGTCTAGCCACCCTCCTTATAAAGAGGGTGCCAAGCGGCCCCGTTGTGTGGAAGTGATGGAGTTTTACTCCAATGACATAAATCAGGTGATGTTGCCATGTAAATAAAT
Organism: Lophius piscatorius; assembly: GCA_009660295.1. Taxonomy (NCBI): domain Eukaryota; kingdom Metazoa; phylum Chordata; class Actinopteri; order Lophiiformes; family Lophiidae; genus Lophius; species Lophius piscatorius. The sequence continues at coordinate 77,970 of VRLP01002178.1, read as the reverse complement.
ATCCATATATCACAAATATCCATCTCCATAGGTTTTTGTGTGATCCCTATCCGACTGTCTGCACTTTGTCCTGTTGTCCAGTCAGTTCTCTCACTTCTCTCCAGCTCAGCCCATCGCTCGGTTTTCTCGGCATGTTGCTGCTCTCCAGAAAATTTCGGAGGACATCCTGACTCCACCTGTTTGTGTTTGTGTGTTTACAGGTGTGATGTTGGGGAGCTTGCTGCTCTTTACCCTGTGTGTCAGGGTTACGGCCCTGTTTGAAATGGAGCTGGATGCCCACTGGCACCAGTGGAAGACGACTTATGGGAAGAAGTACCAGGATGAGGTAGCCTGACAAAAAGCGTGGTTTATCTGTCGCGGTTTTCTGTTTGTAGAACCATGAACAATATGTCTGATATCTGCTTCTCTTGAGTTGGAGGACAGGAGCCGCATGGAAGTGTGGCAGAAAAACCTGAAGCTCATTACTTTGCACAACCTGGAGGCCTCGATGGGACTCCACACCTTCAACATGGGAATGAACCACATGGGAGACCTGGTACGTAGGGGTGTAATGATTCATCGATCTGGATCGGTATATCGGTCTGTTGAACAACGATCGAATCAAATCGACGGAAAGTCAAAATACCGATATATATCGTCAGTTTTTAAGATATGCCTTTTTTTGAAATTATAACAGGTGCACCCCTGCTGTGTTTCCCATACACAGGCTCCTCCCCTATTAGCACATGGGTCTGTGGACCAATGGGAACAGCAAGAGGCTGCAGCTTAATTTTATCCTTTTAATCTGCTCTCCCTGAACTTTATTGTTCGAGTTGGCACATGACCCCTTTCCTCAAATGAGAGATAAAGACTTACAGGTGCAGTCTGGATGTCTGGAAAAATAATTAGCGCTTGGTCCGTTAGCTCAATACTAACATATAGTGGGAACTGCCATATACATACTAACATAGTTAGCATTGACGGTGCAACCATAATCAAACAAACACCAGTTTATGTACAGTTAAACAATTTCACTAAACATATATTTGTCCGTTAAATTTAAAAAAAGTGTTTGTTAATGAGATACCAAGTTCAAACATAACATAAATTAGACAAAGCAAAAAATATATTGTTCAGAGGACACTAATTAGGAGTGGCTGTTTACAGAAAAACAAGCTTTTTGTTGATGTTTTGTTCTGTAGGATGTGAAACATTCAGATGTTAATACCTCCAAACCCCTGAGCACAGCACCGATGAGAATCATGTAAATACAATGTCATGAAAGAAAAATGTAGACAGTGATGTTCATAATTTAAAGGTAATCAGGGGACCTTAATATTAACTGATAAGAAAAAAATATTTTCATATGTAAACATGAAAAATGTGTCACTTTACAGTGAAACGCAGGTCTTTGTTATTTTGTGATTATTACATTTCAGCGTAAAATTGTCAAAACATGTCAAAATTGCTTTATAATTTTTCTTTCGTGAAATGCAACCAGTTTTGATAAATGGGTACCTAATATCGTCTGAAATCGGATCACAGGCCCCTGAATATAATCTGACTGTAATCGTTTCGTGGCAGACTTTGTGACATCGGCAAATATCGTATTGTTGTCAAAATAATCGATATAATATCGTATCATGATGGAACCGGTGATTTACACCCCTCAGGGTGAGCCACTCTCTTCAGTAGTATTGTAATTACTTTCTTTTATCTACTAATCATTAATTAATTTAAAGGTGATGAAGGTTATACGTATATATATACATATATATACATATATACGCATATATATGTATATTTATATTCATATGTATGTTTATATGTATATATATATGTAAATATATATATACATATATATATATTTATATATTTATATGTCTCAAAATGTCCCCGTTAATGGACTAATCAAGGCATATCTTTTCTTGTCTTATCTTATATCAAACAGCTCATTTCCGTTTTCAGTTTCTGTTGTTTTATCTTCACTCTTGCAGACACGAGAGGAGATCCTGATGTTCTATGCCACGCTCATTCCTCCCACTGACATCAAGAGGGCATCATCCACCTTCTCTGCAACGCCAGGCGCCAATTTACCCGACGCTGTGGACTGGCGGGAGAAGGGATTTGTGAGCCGTGTGAAAGATCAGGTGAGAGTAACAATCCCCCGTCATCAGTGAGTCATTGACCTCAGCTCAGTACGACAGAGGAATGTCCAGCAGGATTAATCATCCTGAGAGCAGCGATGCAGTCGTCATCCGCTGGTCTCTTCCTCTCTGCTCCCTTTTCACTGAAAGGTTCTCAAGAAAAAACTCCTCCGCACCACCACATTATCTGAACGCATCCACTGTTCTTAGAAGTCAGATCACTATCTAAAATTAAGAGCAGTGAGTCTGAGTTGAAAATGACGATATATTTTTGTGTAAAATGTGTTTACCAGCATGTAGGCACCAAATTTCTGCTGGTATTTACAGATTGTGAAGACACTCGAGAGTTTATTTATCTTTTGTGCACAAGGTCATAATTTGGGTGCACAAGATATCGCAAAGGCAAATAGTGTTTGCAAACCGCTAGTGTGAGCTTCAGACCGGAAGTAAGGTCGCTCAGAATTGTGAAAGTGTTCTGTTTTGATTAACGTACAAAATCATTAAATTAACGTACGTGGTGTGTTTCTTAACCATTCATTGACATTTCAAAGTAAAAATAAAAATTTTAAGCTCTGGTCATTATGTTGGTTTTTGGCATTGGTGTAACGGTAAATAAGAAGATAATAAGATAATAGATTTTACAAGATACCTAATTTTTCTCCTCAAGGGACTTGAGGGGCTCAGTAGGTACAAACTCATGAGAAACCGTCGGAATGACGTGAAAAATTCCTTTACACAGATTTATCCTCAATTTTCAACTCATAAAGTGTTACTTTTTAGCTTGTTTTTAGGTACTTACAGTAAATTTAATTTACGTGGAACCGGTTCTGATGACATATTTGGGACAGTGTACACGGGGTCACGACGGCCAATAAGCAGCCCCTCTACAGGAGTCGGACGATCGGAGAGTTTTCTGGCGTGTCAGAAATTGTGTTGTAATAAAAAAAAAATTAAAAGTAGTCACAAAGTAGAAAGTTCCGTTTGTGGCTAATAAGAAAGGACGAATAAGAGGTTCACAGCTGTCAGAGCGGTGCTAGCTATAAAGTTGACACTTTGTACAGTCAAACGTAGCTCGCCTTCCCACAATTGTCTCTGCTAAATAGAGCAGACGAACTTTCCACGGCGTTCTAGACATCTACCAGTCCCGATACGCTGGCAATTTTACAAAAATAGAAAGAAGTTTCGGCACACAGGATGGCAAAAAATAATCTGACAGCTTCTTTCTTTCTGTCATGTTGCTAACAAACAAACTTTTTTTGAGCTTTCAAATAAAACTTTATTGGCAATTGTAAATAGCGACAACAGGCTGCAGGAGCCGAATGGGTCGTAAAGTTTGAGCACACCAATCGGGAGATTCTGTTACATTCTATTCGTACATTGTGATTTAAATTAAACGGCCAGGACTCAAAAGTTGTACAGTGTAAGTTCAGCTTTAAGGAAACTTATGCGTATTCATTTTAAAATATATACATGAGATTTATACAATAAGGACCATTTGCTAAATTATGGTATTTCTAAAAATGCTTGACTTATCGAGATTTATTTGTGACAACAATAAAAAATTTACCTAACCTCAAGAATAAGAGAACTTTAATCATTTCAGCTTTTTTCAAACTCCTCAAGGAAATTGAAAATGTAATCTTGCAAAATGCTTCCTGAGATTTGGGGGATATATAAAAGAGGTTTCCATATTTTAGCAACAAAAATTACCAGAGAGTCAGTGGAGTTGTTCACCTTTGAAACTCCTTGCAGGATCTTCCTCAAACACTTGTTTCCCTGCCAAAAATGGAAATGTGAAAAGTGTTTTGTGTAGATTGGGAGAATTGTGAATGTATTCTGACAGTAACACCACTCACTGACCATAGGGCACCTGTGGCTCCTGTTGGGCCTTCAGCGCAGTGGGTGCCTTGGAGGGACAGTTGGTCAAGACATCGGGGAATCTTTTGGATCTAAGCCCCCAAAACCTGGTGGACTGTTCAGGAATCTATGGCAACCAAGGCTGCAATGGTGGCTTCATGACCAACGCCTGGCAGTATATCATCGAGAACGAAGGCATCGAGTCTGAAGATTCGTACCCCTACGCGGGAGTGGTAAGTTCAATCTCAAAGATGCATCAAAGGGGGGAAATGGGAAATCAAATATTGGGTGTGTTCCAACAATCCTAATTGAGTGAAATGACGCATCTCGGATTCCCATCTGCTTCAGCAGTCTGATGGTTGCTGCTACTATGAAGCCTCTGCCGCCGACCTCCTCCGGGAGCACCTGTGCTATCAAGCCCTGTGGTGTTGCCTCCGCTGCTATGTCAGAGTACTTCCTTCTTTTGCTTTCATAAGCTTCATCCACTGCTTCCTCCCATGGCACGGTTAGCTCCACGATGTACAGTTGTTTCTTTGCAGAAGACCACAGGATCAGGTCTGACCTGAGATTAGTCATGCTGATCTCTGGTGGAAAGGAGAGCTTCTGGTCTAGGTCCACCTGCGTTTCTCAGTCCCGGGCTGTGGCCAGTAGGTCTGATTCTCTTTTTGTAGGTGGTATCTTTGAGAAATGACCTGCTGGGGTGAAGGCAATGGTGTTTGCTTGGACAAATGTTTGTGGAGGTGTGTGGTTTGTGGTAGTTCTCCTTCCTTCCACCGCGCACTAGGGTTTGATTACTTGAGCACAATAGAAGAAGTGAGAGTTGTTCTCTCATGCAGGCCCAGACGAGGACAAAGAGCTGATTTTCACCGAGTGTTGTTTACAAAGGAATTAAAACATGGTGTTCTTTTAAGTGGAACACAGGAGTGAGTGCAAACTCAGCTTTACACTACGTGGATCCAGCATGAGGCAACAGTGTGGGTGTACGAGAAGTAAAGTCCGAGCCTTCGGGCTGTAGACAGCAACACTCTTCTCACTTGTCTGTGGTCGGTTCTTAATGTCCCTTTGGAGCAGCAATAAATGAATGGGAGCGGACGACGTGTTTGTCCTCCAGGCCTCATCTGATTCTCTGTTTGAGAGACTCCGACAGACTGTTCCAGCCTCGCGGAGGTGGTAAGGCACTAATTCAACCGAAAAATGAATAAAAACCCTCGTTTGCAGAGCTAAGTGTCCTCTTAATGAGCACACTGACTGCTGATTTTCTCTGAAGTTTCTCTGGACCACCTGCCCAGAATCAGCTGTACGCAGATAAACGTCGAATCTAGTTGGTTTACTTCATTCACCTTCAGCTGAACTTGCGTCGTATCAGACCTTAAGGAGATTATAAAACATTATTTTAGTATTCTAATTTGTTGCATTCTTTAATGTTGGCATTGGTCTCCCCAGATCCTGCGTAAGTGATCCGTTTTAATTTCAGTTTTTTTCCTCTTTCTTCAGGAGCAAAAGTGCAAATACAACCAAAGGAAACGTGCAGCCCGATGCTCCAGTTTCAAATTCGTCAATGACGAGGCAGCTCTGAAGGAGGTGGTCGCCACCGTTGGACCCATCTCAATCGCCGTAGATGCTGGACAGCCCTCATTTGCTTTCTACGCTGGTGGTACGTGACAAGCTGTCAGCGGCACGGATTTACATGACTTTATGTTGAGAAGGTTGGCGATGGACGTCAAGTAGTTGCTACTCAAGGTTAAGGCCTTCCGTCAGTCTCCTCTCTGCCACATTCCAGTGTTTTAACCCCTCAGTTTGTCGCAAGGTTGTAAAAGTGGAAACGAAGACCTGTAAAAATCAACAAATGTTATCTCAAGGCAGATCCAAAAAAAGTGTTTAGACTGTACTGCGGACTCTTGAGGTTTCTGCCTGTTAAAAGGCATTTTTTTTCTCGCCACTGTCGCCAAGTGTTTGCTCACGGAGGAATTTGTTGGGTCCCTGTAGATAATTATAGAAAGAGTTTGGTCTAGACCTGCTCCATCTGGAAAACACCTTGAGACAACTGTTGTTGTGAATTGGCGCTATATAAATAAAGATTGATTGATTGATTGATCAATAGGCCTATGCTGTCGTTCCGGACTGCAAAGGTTTTCTATATCTATATCTATATGATATTATATATATAAACATTATATATATATATATACATATTCACATATGCATATCTACATACATACATACATTCATACATACATATATATATATACATACATACATACATATATATATATATATACATACATACATACACTTACATATAAGTGTTAAAAAATTAAAAAAGAAACACTTCAGTGATACTAAACTGAGTGTTTGCGAGTGAAGACTTCAGAATTGGCCCAGGAGCTTCAATTCTGTAGAATACTACAGACTTGTAACGTTAAAATCGGACCATCAAAAATTATATCAATTATTATTAAAGTTATTAATTTCCTGCGGTGTCTCCCAGGGCTCCATCCTTGGCCCCTTACTTGTTAGTATATACCTGCTGCCCCTGGGTTAGACTATAAACAGGTTCAGTCCAAATATTCAATCAAAAAATAGAGACTCAAAATGTGCTCAACCAAACCGTTGAGAAGGACATTGAAGGGTCAACAACCCTTGAAAGAACAAAGTGTTTGGTTTTATAAGAAGAATTCGACAAGGGTTGAAAGGATATTCTGAAGTTCCTCTTTATACTTTTCTTGAAGACGACAATGAATCACGAACCTGCTAATTGACTGACTGCATATAACTGATATTATCATAATTAAGCTATATAAACTACCTTTAATTCCTTGTTCTAATATCTCATTTTACCTTTCAGGAGTTTACAATGAGCCCAACTGCACCATGAGGGTTAACCATGGGATGTTAGCCATAGGCTACGGCGTTCAGGAAGGACAAGACTACTGGCTGGTTAAGAACAGGTGAGATGGGGTCCCTGCCCTGGTCTTCCTAAACCACATTTCTAAAAACACTCCATCACCATAGAAAACAAGAAGAGGCCAATCCTTGGTGCAGCCCCAACTGGACCCAACTGGACCTGGATATAATATTTTCTTTATATATAAAACACAATGTTTGAAAGATAAATATACAACTAACCCTGCAAGAAGAAGAAGTATTGGATAGATTTGGGAAAGGATGGTTGTATATTTCCGATACTGTTTGTGCATACGACTCAATTCAAGTAGGTCTATCTTGTATGTATCATATTTTACAATAAAAGTCCATATTTTATTCGCCAGGTGGAGCTTTTTAACCAAAAAGACAGATTTTGGGACTTAACTTTTTAACTGTAATTCCCATGTTGCCCAAATTCAGTGCAGATGTATCGACTCAAGGAAATCTATCGTATATTTAAGTCCAAATAGTTAATATTTTACTCAATAAGGGGAAATTTCTTTATGAATGCGGTTTTTCCAGCTATTGCTTCCTGACGATATTTCCGACTTATTCCAAATTCGGTGATTATGAATCAACTCAAGGAAATCTACGTTGATTTTCTGAAATAACTTCAATCAGGGGGATTCCCTGAACAAAAAAATAAGAATTGGGACTTTTTCGGGATATACCCGGGCTGTCAGGGATGACGGGGTCAGCCCTACTTGTTTACCACTTGAAATTTTTACTGATAATTACTTCTGTTTTCACTACACGCGAATGTTCCACAATCCTTTGTCTGTCCCTTTTAATTTGATTTCTGTGTTTTTGTCCAGCTGGGGATATTCATTTGGAGAGCAGGGCTACATCAAGATGGCCCGCAACCGGAACAACCAGTGTGGCATCGCTAAATTTGCCTGCTATCCAATCATTTAGCAGCCGTGGAACCCAACGGAATCTATTGCAAAATTCCCATTTTGTTTAAGGCCCAATTCTCTCTGTACACTCTACCGTCACACTGATTTGAGCATTTTCAACATGTCTGTTTTGTTTTAATTGAAGCTAAAGATTAAATAAAGCATCTTTGAGAAATGATGAAAACACAGATGTGCTCCTTTCATTTTGATGTGCCGGTTCTTCATTGATCTACCAGTTTAAGGATCACTCAGATCTGAACGAGAACATCACCGCCATCGTCTCTCAGATAGGAATGGATTCCACCGACTCTTCGGGAAATTGGCTTGTTGGTCAATTTAGCTTCTACATGTTAGGACAAAAGGAACGCCAAAAATCAATATGTGTGTCTCTGGTAAATATTTCTGTCTTGTGCACATGCTGATGTAAGAGGATATCCTCCGCCAGCTGCCTGCAGGCTAGTCAGCGTCTTCAGCAAGAAGTGGGGGTCATTTTCTTCTGGCATTATCTTCAAACATTTAACCACCTCTCCAAAAGCTCAGGTGAGTCCATTAAAGGCATAGTTCAACTAATTTGGAAGCTACGAACCTCATTTCATATTTTTTCCATTAAATATGAAGCAACAGCTAGCAGCTAGATAGCTTAGCCTAGCATAGAGAGCGGAAGCAGGGGGATGAAAGAGAAAAGAAAACCTGCTAATATAAAATTAGAATAAACATCAGATTTGTTAAATCTGCACAAGAACCAACGGACATCTTATTTGCAAGGATCGGTTTCTTATGGTGGCAAACAGGGGCAAACGCACTGCAAACATCAATTTGACAACACGACAATGGAAGACAACGGCAACGGAAGTGTTAACGAAGGAGACTTAAAAGTGATGCGTCTGCAGATACGCTTTTTTTATGCTTCATTTAGTGACTAAAACAGATATAATACACAAACATGTCATGATGTTTTGATTAGCCATGATAGCTTCGCTTAACTTAACTAAGTATATTAACAAATATACTTTATTAGTTAATATATTTTAACATATTTTAACTTTATACTGACCCTAACATACCTTAGCACTTTGAGATTTGATCCAAATGTAAAGTGCATTATAAATTAAATGTATTATTATTATTATTATTATTATTAACATGCATAGAACACAAAACTACAGTGTTTTAATCCTGCTGAAGAAAACTCCTAACCACATGTCCAACCAAATGTCGCCATGGCAACGTATACACAACAGTCAAAATGTCGCAAACAAAAGCCATTAAATTGCTGGTTAAGAGTTGTCAGCAGGTATTAAACACCTTGTTTACTGTAGCTTTGGGTTCTGTGCATGTTGGGGTTAATATTAACTTTATTCTTTGTTTTTGCTATGTTGATTAAAGTTTCACTCTGACCGAATGACCCGGCAGTTAAACAAAGCTTCCACGGCTAATCAAAATATCATGAAACGTTTGTGTATTATATCTGATTTATTGACTAAATGAAGCGATAAAAATGTGCGTCCGGGGACGCATCACTATTGAGGGTCCTTTTGTAAACACTTCCGTTTTTTTGTGGCTTTTGCAGATAGTTTTTCTTAATGTGTTGTGGCTTTTGTAGCGTACGCACAAAACTACTTCTGTGTTATGAAACACAGAAGTAGTTTTCTTTATTTGATGGTTGTAGTGCGTTTGACCTTGTCTGCCAAAGTAGTTTCTTCATACTAAGCAAAACTGATTTGCTTCCTAGCCAATTCATTGTCTTAAGCATGTTTTGAATTAAGATGATTTAACTGAAGAATGTCTGGGACATGGCTATATTATTGATTAAATGGCGCCATGTCTATTTTTTTTACATTCTGGAGTCTAAGATCAATTAAATTACTTTATTTAAGAATATCTCATGCAGATTCCTCGAGTAATGTCTGAGTTATTGCCAGCCTCTAAATATACCGATGACTCCAACAAACTCTCTGAGTATCACTCAAATACTCTGGAACCACTGGTAACATGATTTTCCCACCTCAGCATCTCTGCTCAGCCCAATGAGCCTCCAGCCCCATCTCCACAACCGCTCCTTTTTCAGTTTCTTCATACGCTGCAAAATAAGGAAGATCTAAAAATTCCTGCTGTCATCGTTTTGCACAGGCGAAAAAGAGAATTTTGGAAAACAAGTTCAAAACGCTGTATCTCCATCACCATCAAAGGCAACTTCTAATATGATCGAAGATTGTTTTTGAAATGATTTATTCCAAATCATTTAAGATTTTCATCTAAGAAGTTACTAGTAACTGCAGCTGTAAGACAAATATATAGTGGAGTAGAAAGAAACATATTTTCTAGTGAGATGTAGTGGAGTATAAGTATAAATTGCAGCAAATGGTAAATACTCATGTGAAGAACAAGTACTTCAAATTTTTACTTGGGTACAGTACATTAGTAAAGGTACTTAGTCACTATCCATCATGGTTTTCAGCACTGATCACACCTGCAGTAATAAAATAAATGAAAAGAAAATAGAATGAATGAATAGAAATCAATATATAGAAATAAAAGACCATTTTGAAAAAAACATCAGCAGGCACTGCAAAAACAACAAAGTTGTGTTCTCTGTGGCATTCTCTGTCAGAGAGGTTTGGCCTTCTTCTCCCATCTTTTACTTTAAGCACTGCTTGATTTTAATGAAAACATTGATTTATGTCACATCTAACTGTTGCGTTTGAGCACGTAGCTCCCTCTAGTGGACGTGGGGGTACTTGGGGGATATCCGACTGGTCCAAATGGAGAAAAACTGTGAAATAACTTGAAGTTTTTTGTTATTTCTATCAAATGTGATTCAGTAGTTATAAAAGAGTTTTATGATGAAATCAACTGATTGTTTAGTTTTATGGTGTTTCTGTAATAGAACTATGTTAGAGCCTTTTTTATCTCAAAAATAAATCAGGTGATGATTGAAATATTGGGATTTTCTGTGTTTAATCACATATTACTTACATATAGTAAGAGGTACAATGTTAGTGAAAATAAATAATTTTAGGTCTTATCCTGTCCAATTTGAAGCTATTTGACGTTTATTTTGGGTTTGTTACGTCAAAATTTACCAAAGTAATTTTTGGAAATTTTTGAAAATTTTTGGAAATTTTGGGAAATTTATGGAATTTTTGGAATTTTTGAATTTAAATTTTTTAAATTTAATTAGGGTCTTCTTTGCAGGAATAGGAATGTTCATGAGGGTAAATCCTTCTCAGCACAGACTTCACTGACAGAGCACTGGAAACCAACGTTTTAAGTAAGATACTCGCGTCAGCATTGGCCTTTTAAAACCCAGAGAACTCCTCTGCTCACACCTCCAACAAGGTCGGAACAAAGTGGACAGAGCGCCGCGCTGGGTTACAAATGAGTCATTTTTATTTTTTTAGTGCAACATCACAACAAACAATTTTCACATGAGGTATTCAAAGGGATTTTCTTAAGTTGTTGATACAAAATGTCCCACCATGATTGACGTTTTTAAAGTGTTGTGTATCTTTTTTTTGAAGCCTTTGGTTGGTTAGCCACATTCATTAGTTAAGTCTAACACATGGACATGAATGGCACGATAAAGCATGGTGGGCCGAGTCCGAGCTGAGGAAACTCCGACTCAAATATAGTACTTCCCTCAGCTCTTCCTCGTTTAAAGCTTTTTGTATGGATTTCATTAATTCCTACTTACAACAGTGGGATCAGACAGTATTTCAACTACACTAAACATTTCTGGAAAAAACAGGGGTGGGAGGGGTGGCTTACAAATATGGAAAAATAGCTTCTGTCTCCTCCGAGCTTTTTTTTAACTTATTTTGGGATGAGTGCTTGATTCTTGGGTTTTTTTCTGTTACAGCAAGTCACATGATTCTAAGATTCCGGAAAACAAGGAATAGGCAACGTTGATTACAGCAAGATCCTCCTTGCTTAGATTGTCACCTCCTTCTTTTTTCTTTTTGGTCTTGAGAATGATTTAATTTATATACAGGACATGAATCAATGGGACACTCTAGCATACTGGGTTTTAAAGCTTTGGCTGGACGAGGGCCCGGTTGGGCCCCTGTTACGGATTGATTCCAGCGCATTTGGTTTGGAGTAAAAGGCATGAAGAAGAGACTGATGGACATACAAGATAGATAGACAGACACCCTGACAGGATGGATTCTTTGGTTAAGGAATATCTTTGCCACACGACATCTCACACAGTTGAGGTAGATGGGTAAAGTCTTCATGTACACACAGGGGGGGGGATGGGGACAGACGGGGGCAACACTGAGTCAAAAAGACTTCCATCTGAAGACACAGCCTCATGTCAGTTTCTCAGTTCCGGCTCGACGTAAAACTGTTTTATGCAACGTAAATAATCAGCACGCGGACTTCCTCTGGTGCTTGTTTGAATCCTCTGAGTGCTACAGTAGCTCTGATAGGGGACTGCTAAAACTACCCATCATACATCAGGATTCAGCAGTTACCCATCAATCTTTGGTTGTTTTAATGGTTAAAACATTATCATAAAATGTATTTTTTTTTTTTTTTAGGCTTTTTTCTCTTTTTTTTTTTTTTTTTAACCCTGAAAGTATATCTATCAGCTTTCAGCTCCCTTCCTCCTGCCTCAGAAATGATCCACAGCGGCTTCAGCTGCCAAGGTCAAGTTTCTAGAAAAGCCACTAGGGGGTGCCGCAGGTTTAAATGAAGGAGCAAATCACCTGCAGTAGCCTACTGGATTCACTTGTCCATCCCTGCTCCTCCCTCCTGTACAGAAAGGGAGGAGCATTCCTGCTTGACAGGAGCAGAAGGTGGCTCAATACAAAAAGGTCTGTCTCCATTTTAGGCTTCCAGTCAGAAAGACAAAGAGAAACCTGAAAGGTGTCACCTCAGCTTTGATAAAATGACAGGAGGTCGGCAGGGGAGCCTTCCAGCTCTTTTATTTTTTAGTTTCCTCCCTCAACCCCCCTTCCTCTTCGCTCTCAGCATGCTTACAATTGTTGCTCATTAAAGTTTAATTCAGCTCCATGCCCCCACAACTCCAACACCTCCCTGCTCCTCCTCGTACAACCCCCCTCCGACCTCCCCTACACAGACGACTACCACAATCCTCATTCTGGATGATACAGCCTCCTCTCTGATCTTCTACCGCCCCCTTTGAATGCCCCCTAAAGCCCACAGGACTGACCAAGAGCGGACCCCAGACCAGATACCCAGAGAGGAGACGGAATGAAAAAAGCCTCCCTTTTGAAGTCCAAGAAAAAGTCGATGGCCTCTTTCATGACCGTCCGTCTTTCAAGTGCACGCTGTGAAGGGGGCCCCTGCACTCCGCCCCTTCCAATGTTAAAGACGGAGAGAGAGAGAGAGAGAGAGAGAGAGAGAGAGAGAGAGACAGAGAGAGCTGGAAAACGGCCAAGAAAGCCCGGCCAATCTTTGGCAACATTTACAAAGGGATCAAAAAATCTTGGTGATTTTCACAAAAAGCCTATGAATAAAAATGTCTGTATCATTTGCGTAAGTTTCTTGTGGAAACCTAAGAGTCCTAGAGCATTTGGAACAAATTCCAAGAAGCCCATAAGATCATAAATTAACTTTGATGCTCTTAGAGCACAGGACAAAATATACAAAAAAAAAAACTTTCAAAAGATTCTAAGATTCCTACAAGGTGTGGGACAGAGTTCTAGAGCTTTAGAAGTTCAAGGTCCATGCCTTCAATCCTAAGAGGTCATTATAAGACAATGAACAAATCAGAAGAACCTCAGAAGGCCAGAGACAAACTTCAAGGCCCTAAAGGTCAAGGTCACTAATACGTTCACAACCCCGGGACTAGAAGATGAGGATCAAAGTTTGAGACCTTCGGAACCTTTTGAATAGAGACCCAAGATCCGCTGGAAGATAACAACTGGAGATGACCAGCAACAAATCAAAAGACCTTCAGAACTCCATAAAAAAAAAAAAGACCCAAGACCCCAAGAGGATGTGGAGCAAAGCGAAAAATCCTCAAAGGTCTAAGATTGAACCCTCCTCTTGGAACTGAGACAACTGGCAGGAGGGTTTGGCATGCGGAGGATGGCGAGATCACACTGAGTTGGACATAGACAGGAGTGTCTGCAATGCACTGGGGAGGGAGGGGGGTGAGACAGAGATCGGGGGGGGGCAACCATGCATTTCCCCAGGCAGACACACAGTACGAATGTTTGCATGTGACCCCGAAGGACTGGCATTCTAAGGGGCCTTCAGACGCCCCTTTAAGTGGGTCCCCAGACACTTAACACACGCCCCCTGATGGCATTAGTCGGAACACAACTTTTACAAGCAACTCGTGAACCTATGGGATGCCACGTCATAATCATTATTCTTATTATTATTGTTCTTATTTTCCATAGTATTATTAATTATAAATATTATTACAACATTCAAACAAGCTTTGGCCTTGACGTTAAGCGCTGACCGCAGAGACATTTGCAAGAGTAAAGAAAAATCCCCATTATTCTACAAAACAGGAAACAAAAACAAAAAAGGCCAGGCCTTAAAGATCGAGATAGGTAACATCACTGGGTGGGCGGCTGGGTGGGTTTAAGGATCGGGTCGTGGGGTTCGGAGCACTGGGTTCGGGGATTCAGGCCGTACATTCAGGGAGGCAATGTTAAATCTTTGGTATTACGATGGGATTCTACAGCTAAAAGTGCCCATCAGAAAAAGTCTTCAGTTTCACACAGACATACAGAGCATTGTTAAATAAATACTTACAGTATATAGATAGCATAAATAAATAACCAAATAAATAGAGAGAGAGAGAGAGAGAGAGAGAGAGAGAGAGAGAGAGAGAGAGAGAGAGAGAGACAGAAATGAAACGTGAAAACAATAAATACACAAATGCAGTAATAAATACATTGATCAGATCAGCAAATTGCATTTGAAAGGTTCTTGGTTTGATTGAATGACTGGTTATAAGGAGGCATGTTAAAGCCTTTCCTTTGTGGACCAAAAGAATGACCTTGTACGTCAGCCGGGCCGAAACAAACTGCCCTGCTCTTCCAACGTGTTCCTATAAATAGAGCGATGTGCTTGAAATCTGTACAAAAACGGCAGAAAGAATCACATTCCTCCATTATTATTTTTTTTTTCTAGACATCTGTAAAAAAAAAGAAGATCTCGTAATGGAGCAGAGATGTGTACAGTTGTTTGGTAAATGAGTGAGGGGAAAAAATACGACAATGTCTCTGTACATTGTGTCGGCGTACCCCCCCCTCCCTCGGGAGCCTTTGTCCTCAAAGTCTTTTCTTCTATTTTTGATCTTTTTTTGGCATGATTTGGAGTCAAACGATAGCTGCAGAGCTTTTGTTTTGGAAGCTCAGCGAGAGTCTTAAAGACGCTTGCACCGACAAGTTCGTTTCTGCGTCCTGCTTTTGTTTATTGATTCTGTCTTCAGTCCAGATGCATTGCGGTTGCCCCCCAACCTCGAAAACTCTGATTCATTCAAGGCGGCACCGTCTTTCGCAAAAGCCCAGGAAAAGGCTCCTGTTGAGGGTAAATGATTGACAGATGGTAGTCGCTACAGAACACTCCTCCGAACTCGGAGCGACGCCTTTGCAGTCCTGGGAACTATCACCATGGAAACACATGCTAAGAAAGCGGGATACGGTTCTTCACAGCAAAAAAATGGAAAGTTTTTTTTTTTCCTCTTTCACTTTGATTCTCAAGGAAAAAAAAACAGGACCATCGGAATATTTAAGGGGGGGTTAATGTCTTTGGGAGGATGGCGAACACTTGATTAAGAAGTCACACAATGGAGCAAACGGCACCTCTTGATTCTTCACGTTTGGAGAGATGAGGATAGATTTGAAGGTACACCAAAATATGCTTTCTCCTGATTTGCAATACCCTCATTATCTCTAATCTACATAATCAAAATAATGCGATGAGATGGCGTCTATGTAAGGGTGTGACTCTTCGTCAAGTCAAATCAACTCTGCACCCTTGACTGTACAAGCAGGACCTCACGTCCTGCCGTGGTATCACTCTGGGTTATCGCCCCCTCTCACTTCAAGAGGGCGATGGACTTTGGTTTGGGAGAAAAATGCTTCATCTTCATAAAATCATCTTGAATCGCTGGCTCCGTCGCTCCTTCTGATAACAAGGAGGACAATTATTCCGGCTGATCCCCGCCTAGACCAGTCTGTGTACCTCCTCGCTCCCTCCACGGCCGTGCCCGCCGCACCTCCTCTGCGGTCCGTCATGCAGTGCTGCAGGACACTGCGGAGGAGGAGACGCTGGAGCCCGAGGAACCCGTGGAGGAGGGACGGCCCTCGTCGGCCCACTTGTTGAGATTGCGTCGGCGGGCATTCATGAAGAAGTTGCTGACAGTGGAAAGCTCCAGGCCCAGCTGCTGGGAGATGGTGACCTGCAGCTCTTTGGTGGGGCGGTGGTTCTCCCTGAAGATTGCCAGGAGCGTGCGCCGCTGCAGGTCGGTGAACACCAGCCTGGTGCGCTTGGGGCCCTGGTTACGCTCCAGCTTGCTCTGCTCCTGCTCCTTCCTCTTGCAGGCTGCGGGAACATGGATAAAAGACGAGTGTTAAAACAAATTCAAAAGGGGAAACAGGTTGGCTAACAGAGCGGCCAGCTAACTGGGACAAACGGATTAAGCTGAGAGGAAACACATTGGCTAATCAAGTTTGATTAGTTCAAAGAGATGAATCAGCAACTTGTTTCGCTGAGCAACAAAAGGAATCGAGATTGAAGCTATCACATCTCGTTGACTTAAGCTGCAGGAGACTACATCCAGGTCGACGATCCGCCTGCTTCCCATCTTGCTCATTCCATGGATATGTAGAATATTAAAATGTTTTAAATGCATTTTTGAGTAAAACATTTCTTATTCTTCTCTGAAAGGTGAAGTATCGGCCAATAAAACTGTTTTATTTTGAAGTGAATCGGCCCTCAAAGGTGCAGTGCAAAGAATCATTTCAGCATCCTGAGGTCTATGTGACCTAAAAGGTTAAAACAGGATTACGCCAATAGGTGTATAACATCCAATCAAAATTAAAATCCTTTCAAATATGGTCCCAAATTCTTTTAAAATTGTATTTCCTGTCATTTATCATATCAAATACTCGTTCCATACTTACAAGAGCATACAGTAACAAGCAGCAGCATTGAACCCTCAGCATATTTTTCTATGAATCATCAATTTAAATGTGCAGTGTGTCAAATTTAGGGGTCCCTCTTTTAATAAATGTAATAAAATATACGTAACCAGGTTTCTGTTAGTGAATAATCAGCTGAAAATTTAAAATAATGTAAACGGTAGCTTAGAAAAAAACCTTTTATAATGTTTTAACAGTATCCTTCAACTGACAAACGGAACTCTGGCTCTAGAGACAGGCTTTTAAATTAATATTGATTTTGTCACATTTATTTATACACTGTACAAAAATGTGGATTTATTTCTCTGCATTTTTACCCCACAGGAAGATTTGGCGCCTGTGGAGCACATTGGGGTTCAGGGTCTTGCTCTAGGCCCCTTCGACATCTAGACTACAGCGGTAGTCAAGGAATGGAACTCATGACCTCATGATTGGGGATCGAACTGCTTTAACTCTTGATATACAAACGTCCCCCTCTGTGTTTTAAGTCGTAAGGCCTTCACCTTTTTTATGTAGCAAAAAGAAGATGAAATAACGTGTACTCCTAGAAACCAATGAAGAAGAACGATAAAAGAGTTGTTGCTGGTTAACTATTTGGGATTTCAAAAGTTTTTTTTAATTTTGAGAAAACAAATTTAAGATGAAAATGAATAGGTGAAGGCAGAAAACAAGAAAAAATATGGGTGTGGCCTTTCCCAAATGGAAATCACTGATGAGGGCTTCCAGTTTCCTATTTTCTGCTGATCTGGTATTTTGCACTAATTATTTGTAACATAACTGGGTTTTACATTAGGTGATTTTAAGTATGTAGCTTAAACGTCAGACACTGTCTTCATAAAAATATTTTTTTGCTGTTTTTGCCCACATCAGGAATTATTTGGCTGAAACAAATTGTATATACAAATTTTATTGAATAAGAACCAATTTACTAGAGCAGTGTTTCTAGGATGGGGGTACATGTACCCCTAGGGGTAATTTGGGGTGTTGCAGGAACTGCAAAAAATATTTTTTTAAATGCTAGTTTGAAAAACGTCAGGCATGTACAATAAATTGTACAATAATAAGATGAATAAATCATTGAATACAGCTAGTACTTTAATAATCTGCTCAACTTTTTGGTTGAGCTCATTTTGAGCCACTATTTCGGAACCTGTTAAGAATCTGAGCCAGTGGCAACATGTATGTGCTAAAAAGTAAGGGGCCATGGATGGAGCCCTTGTGGGACACCACAAGTCAAAGGGGCCTCTGTGGAGGAGGCATTCACTATCCTGAAAGTACTATTCGATAAGTGGGATTTATTTTTATATATTAAAGCATGTGAGGACTTACTAAACAGAATTATTTAACTTGATACAACAACAAAAAAGTCTAATCAGGGTCGAAACGTTTTCCTAAAACATGCTTCACCGAAATGTTGATCAAATAAAATCTAAAATTGACTATTTTCCTTGATATAAACAAATTCATCATGAAATAATCTTAAATGTCTGATTTTTTGCTCGACCAAACAATTAATGATTTTTTTTGGTAAGTTTATAGTGAACTTTTACAATGAAGACTATGCAAATAAATCATTTTTTTCTATAGCTTATTTCTCGGTGAGAGCATTCATGGGTTATTAAAGGGTACATAAAGTTTAGTTACAGATTGTAAACATTTAGAGTGTAGCATGTACTGTATGCGTATTAAAAAATAATGAGACAGTGCTGACACATTGATGTCGCTATAAAGGCTTTTTTTTATGCTTATCATCCATACATGGATGGAAGAATTCACTCTATTTCTGAAAAAAGATGTGATAAATACTATATCAGAGCAATAATGCATAGAGATTGTTTGTTTGATGTCTATTCGGAGGCGGGAGAAACCAGTAGGTTGAACCTAAAGTGTGGGAAAATCTCATTAAATCATTCCCTCAGAGATTAGCACATCATGTTAACTATGCCTTGGCCAGTTTGGGCCACATTCTAACTATTCCAAACAACAAATAATGTTTTTACATAAGCTGAAGTATATTTCTCCCTTTAGTTGTCTCTGTTAGTTGTCTTTAGTTTAGTTAGAAAGTTTCATGTAGATTAAGAGGCGGGAGACACCATACGGCTCCACTTGAAGCGTGAGAAAATCACAATAAATGATTCTTTTAATGATTATCACCACCTTTTAACTAGTCCAAACTATTACTATAATGTTCATACATAGGCTTAAATACATTTATCTCTTTAGTTGTCACATTTTAGCCAGACTCTGCCTCATTTAATTACAGTACTGTTTAAAATGTTATACTTACAGGATAAAAACAACCATTATTTCTTGCTAAATTAGCTCTTTGTTAAAGTTGGCCTCATTCAAGCATTTTGTCATTTGAATCATCCCATTTAAAGGTCCAATGCGTAAAATTTAGGGGGTATCTCTTTGAATAAATGGAATATAATATTCGATAGAATCTGTCTGTTTTATATAGACTAAGATGTGGGGGAAACCATACGGTTGCACTTAAAGCGTGAAAAAATCACATTCAATTATTCTCTTAAAGATTATCACCACATTTCAGAGCTACTCCAAACTGACTTTAATATTTTTACATCAGCCGAAATAAATGTATCTACTTAGTTGTCACATTTAAGCCAGACTCTGCCTCATTTAATACAAACTATCTTTCAACGATGTGGTCCTCAAAGGTTAAGAAAACAGCGGTTACTTTTTGGTAAATTAGGTCCGTGTCATAGTTGGCCAAATTCAAACTTTTAAAGTGGCGAGGGAGGTGATGAAGTCTTCTGGCATTTAAAAACAAAAAAAAAATGCTTTGATGTCAGTCTTGCTTTCCACAAGGAGCGAAATAAAATCTGAAGATCTGGGTTAAACACCGGTGTAACTGCAGCAGCCAGTCCTATTATATAATCAATATCTCATCCTGGAAAGTCTGAAATTTAAGAAGAAAAAAAATAAATTACCTTGCAAAAGACATTTAAAAAAAAGTGCAAAAGAACCGCTTGTGTTGGGCTGGCGGAGAGGGAGAATAAGCCTGGCGTGTGTGGGCTGAGCTCAGATCCATTTTGAGAATCAGACGAGCGTTTTGAATTCAGGCTACGTGTTCCTCTGCATATCCACCGCTGAACCCTTCACCTCTAACATGCTGTAATTCTGTATTTACAGGAAACACAACACCAACCTCTGCCTTTGTGTACCGAGCCAACATCCCCTCCAGTCCACTCCTCTCCCTCCCTCTCTCTCTCTCTCGCTCTCTCTCTCTCTTTCTCTCTCTGTCTTTCTGTCCATCTCCCTCCACTTCATCTCCTCCCTTCTTTCCCTTAGTGGACACTTCAACATCATTAGTTTCTCATAAAAGTCATTTACATGTGGCGGCCGTGAGTGAGTAATAATCACTTTAGGGGGAACTAATTTATTTTCTATTAAAGGCGGGTTGCGTCAGGGGTGAGCGAAACAAGCAGAGTCGGCATTGCCCAGGGTGTTTGGAAGCCCTAAGTGGACCAAAACATATTTGGGAGAGTCGTGCAATTACCTAAATGCACACTTTTAAGAGGGTTCAATCAGCGCGGCGGGGCTGAGCGACTGTTTTGCTGATGGTATCAAATGCGTTTCCAAAGAGTAAGCATTGGATGCAACACAGCAGGGGCGTGCACGCACACTCATACACACACATACACACACAAAAAAGGAAAACACACGCAAACACTCAGTGGACCGTTGCCGATGCTGGACTTTTGCTGAACGCTGGCCCAGAGATCTGGAGGATGCAGAAGTGTTAAAGTCTTTGAATTAAAAATGATTCCTGTATTTAGCTTGGAGTGAGATTTGGCCAAAATGATCTGAAAGTTCTTTTTCATCTTCAGAAGAACAAAAATGAGGCATTGAAACATGAAAAATCCTTCACTCTTAAAGAAATCTTCCTCGGATTTCTTTTCAAATTAGGTAGATTATGACTTATAATATTTAACATGCAGTTTAAGATGTTTTCACACCTCCAGAAGAGTAAAAGATTTGGAGTAACTCTGAATATTTGGATATTTTAGGCATTAAAAGAGGCATAAGTCTTTCACTGTAAAAGAAATCTTCATCTGACTCCATTTCAAATTAAACTTATTTGATCCAACAGCTTGTTTCAAATGCCATCCTGTCTTCAGAAATATAAAAAACGGGCGAGCAAATTAAAATATTTGGACATTTTATGCACTAAAACCGTCATAGATGTGAGTAAAAGACTCAAATGCCTTAAAATCTTCATCGGATTCCTTCTCGAATTAGTCAAATTAGGCATTATTATATCTGACGTGCAGTTTTAGATACTTTTGCAACTAAGTGCAATGAAACATTCATTGTAGAGTAAATTTGTCCTCTGATTCCTCCTCAAATTAGTCAAATTAGGGATTATAATATGCAACATGCTGTTTAAGATGATTTTGGACATTCAAAAGAATGTCCAAAATTCTTTTTAATTCCTTCTCAAATGAGTTAAATTATTCCTTATAATATCTGACCTGCACTTTTAGATACTTTTGGCCTTCAGAACAATAAAAAAGGGGATAAAATTGAATATTTCCACATTTTTAACATTAAGAAAGCCAAAAATTTCTTCCCTGTACAAGCAAGTTTTGGGTAAAAAAAACACCTCAAAAGCCGGTATTTTTCATCCAATTCCTTCTCAAATTACTTAAATGATGTGCTATATTATCTGACATAATGTTTTAGAGAACTTTAGAAGAATAAAAATGAGGTGGTAACACAAAATATTTGAACATTTGATACACTAGAACAGACAAAGATCCCAGTAAAAAAGCCTCAAATGTCTTATTTTTGTTCCGTAAGAAGTTGCTTGGTTCTCAAGTTAGTCCATTTAGGATTTATGATGCAAAGAAAGTTTTTTTTATACCTTCAGAAGAATAGAAATGGGGATTAACACCCTAATATTTGGACATTTGGGACAGTAAAACTTCTCATATTCATCAAATTGATGAATTGATGACATTTTCAACATTATAACAGTAAAAATTCTCCACTCTAAAAGAAATCTTTCACTAAATGAACCGGTCTGATCTCTCTTTTTTAGGACGGAGTCCTTAAAATAATGTTTGATTTAAAAAAATTAAAGAGCATCAACGCTGAAACAAAGAAATAACCATAGGGGGTTAAGTTAAATTTGAATTCTTGGATATTTTAAACAATAAATCGGTGAAAACTCCTTCACTATAAAAGTCAGTCTTAGTGTCTTCTCAAATATATTAAATCATGGCTAATATTAGCTGTATTTAGATGTTTTTCCCCCCTTCAGAAAGCTTAAAACTGGGGCATAGATCTTATTTGTGCATTTGAATCAGTAAAGCAGCTAAAGATCCTTTACCATAAAAGAAATCGTCATGAGTTTTTGAGTTCTGTCTCTCTTTTTGGCAAATGAATCATTAAAATAACATTTCTTTGTACAAATGAAGAAACAAGGAGGATTTAAGAAAAAAATACATGATTGGTGATTAGGGAAAAACATCAGTCATTTAATTAAAACAGCCAAAAATTCTTCACTGTACAATCATTTCTGTAAGCAAAAAGCCTCAAAGGTCATATTTTATGTTAAATTAGGGTTTTTTAAATATCTAACTTGTTGTTTCAGACCTTCACCTTAAAAAGAATTTTAAAAAAGTGGAGTAAAACTGAATATTTGGGCATTTTAATTACCACTTTCATTAGCTGAAGATCTTTCATTGTGAAAGAAGTCTTCATCAGAATGAGTCAATTTGGTGTCTCCTCCAGAGGACTGATGATTGATTAATTTAAAAACCAAACATTTAAAGTAATTATGGCTTTTTATCTAAGAAGGCTGACTTGTTGAAATATTGTGGGGGGGGTTGCACGGATGGAGGAAACAAGAAGGAATCAGTGGTGATTAGGAAACAAATCTTAGGATATTTTGAATATTCAAAATTCACTGTAAAAGAAATTTTAGAGCCAAATGTTTCAAATGAATTATTTTCTTCTTCAGATTTTTTCTTTTACACTATCTTTTAATGCTCTTTCAGATGATTTCACTCCTTAAAAACAATAAAACTGAACATTTGAGCATTTAAAGCAGTCATATAGCAATAATAATCATAATCTTTGTGTAAATAAGTCATTTTAAATCTATCTTACGGGACAGATTCATTCCGGTGGAACCAGGATGATAAAACAAAGAAAGAATGACTGTTGATAAGAAATTGTGAGAAAAAATGCAAATCATTGGGCCCTCAAACATTTAAATGACCAGTGATTGACTGTAAAACAAATTTTTGATGAAAGAAAAGTTAAATTAGAACTAAAATGATCTTAAATAGTGTTTTAAGGGGCTTTCGCACCTTCAGATGAGTAAAAAGTGCCACTACCACAAAATATTTGGACCTTAAAACAGGCAAAAATCCTTCACTATGGATGTAGTTTTCGAGTAAAATGCCTGAAATGTCCGATTTCCTTCATCTGATTCATCTGGATTCAGTTAAATTAGTACTTGTATATATCTGACATGCTGTTTCAGATCCATTTGCACCCTTCGAAAGAATAAATAAGGGGTCACATTGAATATATAGGATTTTTAATTTTTAAAATTTAGAAAAGTTAGAGCTCTCCACTCTAAATGTGATTTTTTTTTTAGTAAAATGTCTAAAATTTCCATGATCTCAATCCTTCTCAAATTAGTTTGATTAAGATTATCATGTCTGACGTGCTGTTCGACATGCTTTTTCTCCTTCAAAATAATCAAAATGCAGGGTAACACGGAATATAGGGACATTTTAACGTTAAATATGGCAAAATTCCTAATATTTTTCATTATAAAAGTCTAAATGTTCTTATTTCGTTCTTCTGATTCTCGTTCAAATTAGTTAAATTAGGTCTTGTATGATATGACCTACAGTTTCAGATCTTGTTATTACTTCAAAGGAATAAAAATGGGGAGTTACCCTGAATAGTTAGAGATTTTGAACAACAAAATAGCCCAAAATCCTGAACTTAAAAGGCAGTTTTTTAGTGCATAGTCTCAAACATCTTACTTTCTTAAACTTATTCACTCTAAATGAGTTTAATTGGGATTTATATTATTTTACATGCTGTTTCAGATTAGTTCAAACAATCAAAACCAGCCAAAAACCTTTCACTGTAAAGGTAACTTATGGGTGAAAACTATAAAATTACTCCTACTGTCATTCCTTCTTAAATGAGTTGAATTTGGATTAATATAATAGCGGTTTCTGCTGCTTCCAAACCTAAACCTAATGAAAATGGGGGATAACATTGAATATTTAGGTGTTTTAAATATTAAAACAGCCAAAGAATTCTTCACTGTCGAGGTCATTTTGAGTAAAATAGTCTACAATGTTCTATTTTCTTTGTCTAATTCCATCGCAAATCAAATAAATTAGGACATATCATATTTCCCCTGCTGTTTCAGATGTTAAAACTAAATAATTGGGGGTTTTGAATAATAAAACAGCCTAGAAATGTACTTTTCAGGAATAAAATCTTCCAAATGTCTTATTTTCTTTGTCTAACATTTCGTCAAATGAGTTAAATTAGGACTTATATCATCTAAAATGTTGATTCAGATGTTCCACACCTTCATAACAATAAGAAATACGGTTAACGTTGGAAAATTTGGACCTTTTGAACATTAAACTCGCCTGAATCCTTCCTTATGGTCCGTCGTACCATAAACATAATAAAAATGGGGGGTAAATCTCAATATTTGGTAATTTTAAGGATTAAAACGGCCAAAAATCCTTCACTGTTGAGCTCATTTTGAGTAAAAATCCTCTAATGTTTAATTTTATTTATCTGATAACCTCTCAAATAATCTTTTCTTTTGTGTTTCCCATGAAGAAATGTCTATAGCTGCGGAAGGAGAGAATAAAATGACCTATACTCGCTAAAATGTGGTTGCAATCTTTCTTTTAAGGAATCGGGGGGGCTCTGAGCTCCGTTATTGACAGAAATGACGGGATAAGATGGACATATCAGCCGGCGATAACCTTGGAATCCTATATTCTAAAGCCTCTAACATGCTCTCTGGCGCTACAGATGCACGTTAAATAAACCACAGATGCCGCCTTCTGCTCTCCAGCAGCCCCGACAGCATCCATTGATTGGCTCACATCTCCTCATCTCCTCACACAGCCGCCGCTGCCGCTGATGTTTACTGTATGGCCGCCTCCTCAAACTCAAAATCCCTCTCATTAGAGCGGGATCTCGTGAAACAAGCGTGGCCTCGGTGGCGCCTTTTCCGCAGCGGTGCCGTAGCGGCAGACATCCTACTGACTTCCTCAAAACTTGAGTCCTGAGTGAAAAAACTCTCGCCCTGATCTCCCCTGCCCTAAAAAAAAACCCTACCAGGAGGGAATGTTTTGACGCCCTGCTTGTGGACGCTGAGATTACAGGTTAGCCCGTTAGCTATTAGCTGCCCACGGGTCGTTTGCATTTCTGAGAGCTATCGAGCGGCCGGCTCATTACACGGCGAGATGTCGGCGGCGTCTCAACGCCACTACAAGAGAAATAATTCTCAAAAATTGCTACATTTTTCAGACGACATCAATATTTCGGGCTGTTGGGGCTGGCGTCGGGGGGCGGCTGCGCTACAGCGGCGGGGGCTCCAGCGGTGCACTCTCAGCTCATGTACTAATGAAAGGAGTGACATGATAGCGCCGGCCCGCTCGCTTGTAGTGTGGATTTATGGCTTGTTGGAGGAGTCAGGGTGTCCTGCCGCGCCTCCTCCTCGCCTCCATCCCCTTCCCCGGCTCTGGCTCTCTCCCTCTCCAACGCTGACCATTAAGTAAATGCTTCCGTATGCTGTAATCACGTGTAAAAGGCTCACAATTACCATGCTATAAATCGGCGGCGCTGGGGCGACTCCCTCGGACATAAATATTCCCCTATAGGCTTCTTATGATCGTGGGAACAGCCCCTAATCATGATGTATGCCCCTGTCTCGTGTTGCTGAAACGTGATCGAAAGCCCTTTCCCTACCCCCCGGCGTCTCAACCTACCCCCCGCCCCAACCCCTCCCAGCCAGAACACCCCCCCACCCCATGCAGCCCCCCCCCCTGCTGATTTCTTGGGCCAGGGGCTGATAGAAATTATTGATTAAATCTGTGCAGCTCAGACTCCTCGACCCACAGAGGCTGGTTAACCCCTTCAGCGCCGGCGTGAGCGGCGAATTACAAAAAGAAAACAAGCCTGTTTGTTAGCCGAGGCCACGCCGGCCTGTTTACAATTCCAGATATGCAAATAGAATCGGCGTTGACCTTTTGCGCTTTTCGCCAGTCGAATGTGAACTGTACGCATCGGATGGGCAGTCGAGCCTTTGTGGCTTTCATTACTGTGGGGGTGGTGCAGGCGCTGGAGCCGACACGTATACCGCGTTGACCTTTCTTATTCATTTAGACCTTTAGTCAAGGGCTTCGGCCATCATCTTTAAAGTTATAGTCTCTGATGCCCCCCACCCCCGCCCCACTCCCTCCTCTCCTCTCCTCTCCTCTCCTTGACTTTAAGTGTCGGAGCATGGTCGTCTTTATCCTGCCTTCTTCTTCGACTAAGTCCTGATTGCGTCCTCCACAGCCTGGAGATGCATCTCATATACAGCACAGTAATCCACAGAGTACACACACTAACACACACATGCACACGCACAACAGATACACACAACAAGATAATGCGGATAAATCCAAGGGATCACCTCCTCCGTGTTTAGCAAAACGTACTTATTTGAAAAAGACAAAATGGCAGCAACTGCATTCCGTAATCAGCGAGCAGACGGCGCCGCAGAACCTCAATGTAGAGGTTATGGAAATAACAGTGACACCGAAGGGCCTTCTGGGTATTTAAGCCCGCATTTAGGGGGGGGGGTCATCTCAAAACTTGATGCGTGAAGCTCTTGAGCTGCCTTCAGACTCAGCGAGAGGAGGCCAGGCTAATTCCAGGTTCGATTCGAGCGATGCGACTGAGATGTGTGTGTGTGTGTGTGTGTGTGTGTGTGTGTGTGTGTGTGTGTGGTCAAGGCGTGCTGTTCTTTCCCATGGAAATCAATAGAGGCTTGTAATTAAACAAAAGGGGGTTGGCAAAGGGGGGGGGGGACAACAACCCCCTTCGGAAAGTAGGTTATGCAGAAAAGTGCCGAGCTGTCCAAACGGTGGCTTTGCCAAGCCGTAAATTTGCAATTTCAGAGGTTTTCGAGGGCCGAGAGGGGAACGCAGCCAAACATGAGCCCACTCCTCTGGTGGGTACTTTAAATTTTTGATGAGTTCAATTGATCGGCTGCTCCGTCTTGGAGGAGCGACTCGTTGAAACATTTGTTTGAGAGAGACGGAGGAGGCTGGAAATCAGGAGCGATCGGTGATAAGAAGGGCAAAAAGAGGGAGCACGAGAGAGGCGTTTTGCATGCAGAGCATTTTCGCCTGCCATTGCCAGCGTCGCAACAGGGTCGTACCCATCAGCCGTCGCCTCCTCCGCCTCCGTTACAGCAAAGCCCGTCGGTTGGCCGGAGACACGCAAACGCCTCTGCTGCCTTTTCTGCTGAGTGGAGGATGTGCCCATGTGCCCTTGCCGGCCGACAATCAGAGATCAATAATTGTGAGGGGATTGCAAGAGTGCACGATCATTACCTACAAACCCTATTGTGTTGTTGGGGCGTAATCAGCGGAGGTGCTGACAGAGAGCGAAGAGCGGTGATCAACCGGGCAGCCTCTCACTCACGTAGCGCTTGCAGGGCCCCCGCCGCGAGCAAAACACTCGCCTGAGCTTGGCTCATATTACTGTGTTCACTTCGATGTCCGTGTATCAGATGGGCTCTCGGTCCCCGTGGGAGGGGAAGGGGGCGGAGCAGGGGGGGGGGGGGGGGGGGGGGGGGGGGGGGGGGGGGGGGGGGGGGGGGGAGACACTGTAACGCGGCACTCTACAGCGTGCTGTCGCCTCTCCAGCGCACGTCCCTGAAGAATATCAAATCTCACGCAGCAGATTAAATAACAAGAATTTACAAGAATCTGTGTCTTTTTTTTTTTTCTGCAAATAATTGTTCAGAAAGCATGAAAAAAATCACAAATTCTCCTTGAAATGAATAGGGGGTTAAAAAAAAAAAATGGCGCCAAATTGCCGGAACTCGCTAACGTTAAACATGCTACATTTTTATAAAATAATTTTTTATTCCACCTCTTCACGTGAAGAATCCCCCACCTCCCCCGACCCCCACCCTCCCCAAAAAAAACCTGCCTGGCGTATTTAGCCCCGCTGTAATTGCCTCCGTGACGACGTTGATAAAAGACGTCTGGCAAGAGCTCAAGTACAATTTGCATCAGCTACCTCGCCAAGTGGACTTCGGCCGCGCGCCGAGCGGATATAAATCACTGCTTGGATTAATCAATTGCTCCACAATGGCACATCTGCACAAATTATTTTGTGGTCTCCGAAGCGATCAAATCGCCAACCGCCGCTGCTGCTGCTGTTGCCACTGGCACCAATCTTGATGCTTCGTTTAAGAGGACGGCAACATCTGTGGCTTTTTTTTCATTTTTTTTTCATAGTCGCTACTGTACCCGATCAATAGGAGCAAAGTAAACAAAGGAACGGCACATACGGCGCCGTCTCTGCTCAAACTGTCCTCAATGTGCTGCAACAAATTTCTGGCTGTTGAGACAAAAGATGGTTCTCCGCTCGGAGCGGTGGGAACATCAGCACGATGCTTTTCCTCGTGTCTCAACCTGAGCTGCATACTGATGGCTGAGAGCAGGAATTTGTTTGGAAGACATGGAGAAGGAAGGCGTTTGGGGAGGAGGAGAGGAGAGAGTGTGTGAAGCAGGTAGAGAAAGAGAGAGAGAGAGAGCAAAGTCAGATCTTACCCTCCAGCCGGAGCGAGGCCATTCTTTGAAACTCGGGTTCCTGCAGCCAGCGGGACATCCTCTTAAAGGTCTCGCGGCCCGACTTGAGCTTGCCCCAGGGCTTGGGGTTTCTCAGGAGGTCGGACAGGGTACCCTGTGACCTACACAGAACCCTCTCTGCGAAGATGGCCTGAGGGATGCTGTACCTCTTCAGCTCGGTGATGATCCTCTGGGCCACATCCCTGGTGTTGATCTCCTCCCCGCCCCCGCCGCCCGGGAGCTTGCTCTCGCCGGGTGAGGACGAGGCGGACGATGAGGAGTGCAGGTGCTCGCCCATCTTGGAGGCCTGCTGGCCCGGGTGGTGGTGGGGCTGGTAGTGCTGGCTGTAGATGTGAGGGTGGTGGCTGGGGCCGTGCTGGTGGGCCTCCATTTTGTTCAGCTGATGCCCCACTGACACATCTCCGCCTCCAAGGCCTGGAGGTGACATCTCGCGCCCGAAGTCCGATGTCCGACAGAAGATGCTCCCTCCGTGGACGTCGTAGCCGCCGTGGAGCATCTGGCCGCCGTTCCCGTTTGGACTGTTGCCCAAGCTGCCGTAGCCGTGCATGGAGGAGCCCAGGCCCGACCCGGATGTGGGGGGCGAAAGGCTCTGGGTCATGGCCAGATCTTTGCCGTAAGGGTT
The DNA here is from genome assembly GCA_009660295.1 of Lophius piscatorius. Taxonomy (NCBI): domain Eukaryota; kingdom Metazoa; phylum Chordata; class Actinopteri; order Lophiiformes; family Lophiidae; genus Lophius; species Lophius piscatorius. Next base: position 48,510 of record VRLP01002178.1, on the reverse strand, counting down.
GTAGAAGTTGGTGCTGAGGTGAGCCCGGTCCTCACGCATGAGGGTGAAACTGCCGATGACATTGCTGACCGGGAGGCAGGGGTGGTGATGGTGGTGGTGGTGGTGGAACTTGTCGTCAAAGGGCTGCAGGGGCGTCAGGGTGGTGTAGGTGCTGCCAGAGCTGGATGGGGAGTCGCCGCTGTAGCCCAGCGCCGACATGGAGTGGTCGAAGCCCGGAGGACGGGGCTCCGGCTCCAGAGACATGGAGTGACCCCCGAGGGAAGGTCTGGGGAAAGCAGCTGAGAGGTCCCGTGAGTGGAGCATGGCCCGGCCGTCCTGACTGTGGGCCAGGTCCGGGTGGCTGTGGAGGGACATCTCCTCTAGACCTCCATCCATCTTCAATCCCAACCAATAAATGAGGATTTCTGGCTTTGGAGTCGTTCCTCCGGTCTTGTTGTTGTTGTTGTTGAGCAGCTAGGCTAGCAGTCTGGAGGCTCTCTTGTTACAGCAGACTATGGATTTATTGATTAGTGAATTAATTGATTTCCGGGCTTATGGGGTGTCTAATTAATTATCTGATAACATTAAGTAGTGACTTCAAACTCCCAGAAAAACAAGTTTGCAGCAGCATCGGGAGCTTCGGCTGGGAATTTCTTTTTTTCCTTTCTTTTTTCTGTTTCTGCTCACTTGTGCAGCAGCTCCGTGTTTCTCTGTGGCGCTGGAGCCTCGCTATTGTGCCTGCGTGAGACAAGACAGACGCAGGATTTCAACTTTCAGACACAACACAGAAAAGAGGAATAATTCCAGCATTGAGCACATTTCGACGCACTAATATACAAACAATAGAAGCATTTCGGTCATTTCGCTTGCAAAAATCCCAACGCAATATTTCCGGGGAAAAATCAAAAAAAAAAAAAAATCTGCGTTTTAACCACTTCGGCTGCATCTTTGCGTAGATTTTTTTTTTTATTCCCGATCTTATTCAAAGTTCTAACAACAGGAGCAGCGCGCGTGCAAAGTGCTCACTGTTAAAAGGTGCGATTTGCCTATTTTGATTCACATTTCTTGGGAATCCGATGGATGCATTAAAACAAAAAACATGATGGCGATTGAGATGGATGAAGATCCGACATGTGCGCATTTGACCAATCCTACCTTTATGATCCACTTCTCAGAGCGCGTCCGCGGCTGTTGTGCGTCCTGAGCATCTCTCCCGATTGTGTCGCCTTGCAGATTCACATACAATTGGTCCGCTGCTGCTGCTTGCTTGCTGCGCCCCGGGGTGCTACATTCACCAAAGCCAGAGAGCAAGAACCATCTGCGGTTAACGCTCAATCTCTCTCTCTTGCGCGCTCTCCGCTCCCGGTCTTTGTTTTCCGCTCCAAAGCTACAAAAAAAAAAGTCTGGCTTTTTTCGCTCCACACTAGCAGCTCTCCTCTTTTTCTTTCATTATCTCGTGAGATTTTCCTCCTCCCTCCCTCCCCTCTGCCTGCCACTTCATCGATCTCACCACCAACTCTTTCTCCTCCTCCCTCCTCCCTCTTCCTCCTCCTCCCCATCCCCTCCCCTCTCTCAGTGCGTCACTGCCTTAAAAATCTGACAGATGTGCGATGAAATTCCTACTCCAATTAACCCTTTCTCTCCAAGGGGGAGGGAGGGAGGGAGGGGGCGACAGCGGCGGGGGAGGTGCGGATGAAGGAGGTGGAGATGCTCCCTTTTTTTTTTCTCATAACCCCACAGGTTAAGCCTTCTTCTTCAACCGGGAGTGCATGCACGAATTATGAATCATGCGCGCTCATCCTGGTGCTTCTGCTGCGCTCGGCTGTTTGTCGCTGCTGATGGCTGTGAAGAAAAAAAAATGGATCTGTGATTTGGAGATGGAGGGAAATAAAAGCTGGAACAAAACAAAACATTTTCCTTCAAATTTAACATTTCCCTTTATTTAAAATCTCCATTATTAGCGCAGCAGGAGTGGATTAAGAGGACATACAATTATTAAAATAGGGAATAAATATTACAATTTGCAAATGTATTGCTTCAAGGGGTGTTGGCGCCATTTTTACGCTTTTTTTTTTTTTTTTAGTGTCAGAACCCCCCAGAAGGTTTTTCTATGCATGCACTTCTATTAACTCCTCTGCGTTTGTTGTGCCTGATGTGTGTTACTTGGGATGGGATGAGATAAAGCTGATAAAAAACAATCAATTTCCTTTTTTTAGAGGTAGAGTTGAACTTTTCCTTTGATCTAAGATCCCTGACATCATTGCAGGAGTGTATCAGGAGGCCATGAGGTGATTAAATCAGGGGTAAATATTCCTGTATGCATAAGTGTTGACTCTGGTCGGGGGTCTTTTCACGGTTATTATTTTGTCAGTCCTCCAGATGTTTGTTTTTTTGCCAATATGCAATTATAGTTACTCCTCTTAGATTGCTACGACTGATTAGATGTAAAAAATATATATATATATCTGTGGCATGGTGATGGAATGAGATTAAGATGATAAAGCACTAATTTCCCTTTTAATATAAGCAGAATTGAACTTTTCTTTCCATTTAAAGTCCCCAACAGGAGTGCAGGAATGGATAAAGAGGCCATTAGAGGATTCAATTATGCAAATATAGTAACTATAACGAGGCTTTGCGCCATTTTTACGCATTTCTTTTCTACTAGGTCCTCCAGAAGGTTTTAGCCTTTGTTGTGCCCGACTGGATGGGAAAAATAATCTGTGACATGAAAATGGAATGAAATAAAGATGATAAAAACACAAAATGTCCTGTTATTATGAGTGGAATTTTAACTTTCTCTTAAAATCGATGACGTCAGCGAAGAGGTGGATTAGGAGGCCATGAAATGATTAGATTAGGGGTAAATATTCCATTATGCATATATATTGACTTTAGGGAATGTTTGCGCCCTTTTAAGGTAATTATTGTTTCCTTTTCAGCCCCCCAGAAGCTTTTTGCATGCACGCACTTGTTTCGACTCCTCTTGGTTTAAAGGAATAAACGCTGTCAATTGACGCTCGAGCTCTTAATCAGCACTCAGCTCGCACCTCATTCAGTCTCTCGGAGAGATCAATGCGACCTTCCAGGAGACCCTCGACCTACTGCTGCAACACCAAGCAGACACACTCCAGGCCTGACAGGCTGGAAGCGCCATCAGTGACTTTTACGCGCGGGAGCGCGCATGTGCTACATTGGTTTCCATTTATGCGCAAAGAATGGTCCACCGTGAGGCCTGCGCGCGCGCGTTCATGCGCCTGAAAGACGGCGAGAGGGGAGCAGGGAGAGCATACTAATCATATCTGTCTGTCAGTTTAATTTTCAGAGATGAGCAGTTTGGAAACAGTGGAGCTGTGCGCAGGGTGGGACCGCAGGCTTCCAGGAGCAGATGCTGCCCTATCGATCCGCCCGGCGCGCGGCCCATACAGCACGGATTCGGATGCGCGCATGTGATGACTACTTCGAGGTAAAAATGGTCAACGGCTACAGACAAAAATAAAAGGTCCTCTTTGGAGGTCTGGGGGTGAAAGTTCGGCTCATGTGGCTGGAAAAGGCTGTGGGTCTGAAGGAAACTGTGGGACCCAAGGTCTAGGTTCGTGGGCCACAGAACCATCACCACTTGGAAATGATACGTAATGTGCCGAAATTCGTCCCCATTTAAACTTTAACTGATACGTTTGACCACGAAAGGTCGAAATTGTCGCACTCGTGCGCCTCTTTCCATTTTGAGTCCCCAAGTCCGCCAACATTTACATTTAGCTCTCACTATGGGGAGCTTCCAAGCCGCAATTAAACCAACTCAGGACATAAATATTCCCCGGAAAGCTTCACATTTGAGCCATTTAGCCGAAGCTCTCGTCCAAAGTGACTTTAAATGTGGTCGGTGTAGAATAAGCTTTTAATCTGGAGCCAATATCGAGCGTGTTTAGATTTTAACCGATGGCTGCGTCCATCCTGGGGGAGTTGCATCAAATCCTGCAGCCGCTTATATTACAAGCTGGATGAGGCCAAAGGTCAGGGGATATCGCAGGATGACCATTCAAATGCTGGAGGATAAATGGAAGGGAGAGAGTTTGAATAAAAATGAAAGATATGAAGTAAAGGTGTTTCGGCCCCAGAGGCCCGCAGGAGCAAGGAGGTAGAGAAGAAGCATCCATCCTTTACTTTATGGGGGTTTACGCCCCTCAAATCCGTGATTTAATCACCGAGCAAATGTGATCACTTATTGGTAAATGATAATAGATGGAGCGCACGCCCCCAGTTTGTACCTTTGGATGAGATATTGACTCCTGTGTTTGCAACAGCAAAAAAATATAAATTACTGTTTTTATGCAGTGGGAGAATCTGCAGGATCAGAAGCAGGTAGTCCCCCATATTTAAGATGGAAAGGAGGGAAATCAAGCTGTACCACGTTTTTAAATATAGCTCTAATTATTTTTCAAGATCCATAAAATTAAGAAATATCAGGTTGTTACCAAAGACTGAGGCAGTGTTCAGTCTCCAAATGGTTCGTTTGTTTCTTCAAATCTTAATTTTCCATGCATTGATTAATATGTGTGTGCGTGTAGTTAGTAAACACACACATACGCACACGTGCATTACACAAAACACAAAACACAAATCAGATTAACACGTGATTTATTGTCCATAGACGATTCCTTCACAATTTCCAGCTTTTATTTTGACAAGCAATGAGAACATTATTATGTTTTTAATTAAACACACAAACAAACACATACAAACACAGTACATTACACTTTAACACACAATACGAGGGAGGTAAACACGAGATTTATTGTCATATAAAATCATTCTTGCACAATTTCGAGCTCTTATTTTGAAAAGCAATGCACACATTATAATGTTTATTAATTAAACACGCACACAAACACATAGACCAAAGTAAAACACACTAAAACACATAACACGAGTAAGTTAAAGACGTAATTTATTGTCATTTTTAAAAAATTCGTGCACAGTTTCGAGCTCTTATTTTGAAAAGCAATTAACACATCATTACATGTTATTAATTAAACACCCACACGTCAGCACTAGTGTATCCTAACAAATTAATAATAATAAATATAAGTACAAATACCCATCATGTCTCCACAGCATGAGGAATATGGTTGTTTTATTCATCATATTCACCTTTTTACTCCAATAACAATTTTATTCAGCACTGAAATTAAAGAATGAAGCATTTATCTGTAATGATATTGTATAAAGAGGATTTTTCCTGCTGCACGTTGGCTTTTAAGATTTTTTAAATGAAGTTTTACAGCACAAAATGAAATCTTTCAGGATTCATACCTTTAATTGACAAAATATCTATATATTTGTACAGCTGCAACTATGCAGCCAAAGTCAAATGACCATTCCCCCCCCCCCCTTTTATTAATTTATTGTTTGTTTATTTATTTATTTAATGGGAGATAATGTAAAATATTGACCATAAATGTTACCATTTCAGGGATTATACCACATTTAACCTCAAACCAATTGTCATCTTCAGGATTCCTGTTAAAATATCCATCTAGAAACATGAACTATTAGTCTGGAATAATATTTCTTTTCTAAATCTTTTAGGACAAATTATTATTTATTTATTATTAAGTCTGAAATTGACTGACTCAGCATTTGCAATCAATATTCATACAATACCACTAACAGTCAATAAAATTACAGGCCTGCTATTGTATTTATTAATGATACTGATAAATAATGCTGCAATATTTTATTTTAAAATAGTCTATATGTTTTATTTCGTTATATATTAAAGGAATAATGCAAATAAATTGGGAAAATAACTAATAAATACATATTTTTACAGTATGAGAGAATCGGCTTCCCTTCTGTTCTTGTCTTCCTTTTTTTTTTCTTTTTATTCCTCTCCCACCTCAAACCAATCGATAAAATCACTTATTACCACGAGACTTTGGGCGTTATATCACAGGGTGAATAATCAATAAGTGAATTAATTCGACCCCGATCGGATGCTAAATGAGAAAATAATAAAAATAATAGTGAAGTAATAATAAAGATTTTAAAATTAGCCTTGATCTGTAGGGAAAGGATGGATATGATGAAATAGATGTGAGGATCAGTCTGCGCTCATCCTGTTATGCAACTTTAAAAATCATAATGAGCAAACATGGATTTTACCCTTTAAAATAAAAGAAGTCATGGTGGGCTTCACATGCATGCAGGCCTGCAGACGATCTGCATGAGGAGCGCGCGCGTGGCCTGCTGCAGCCACACACGCCTAATTCAGATATTAAATGATAGCAACATGAATGCAGAGAATATTTCCACCTTTTTTCTCTTACACCCATTCACCGCACACCTATTTGATAAAAAGGAAAACATTTTTTGGGGGGGATCAACGTAAATACAATCACGCATCTAAATGCATCAAATCGTAAATCTGCTGCTGGATACTTCCAGATTTCCTTTCTCCCTTCTATTATTTTGCGGTTTGGCTGCAATAATGAGCAGAAACGTCATGCTGTGCAGCTTGACTTCGCAGCGTGAATAATGTTATTATCGATCACATCTGCTTTAATGCAAATTCACTGCTTTAATGCACTGGAATCGCCTCCTGCGCCAAATAATGCGCAGTACAAAAACATTGTTCCACTTGCAAGAATCCACAGATCTCATTCTTAACCCTCACATCATTTTTGGATTATCATAAAAATATATATTCCTGCTGGCTGATTTTTTGCTTCTTTCATAAAAATAAAAGCATTCCATTCTCCATTTACAAATTTCTATATATATGTGTGTGTGTGTGTGTGTATGCGCGCGCCAGCCACTATCGATCCACGCATTTTAAGCAGCCTACTGTGTGCCCTGCAACTATTTTTCATATAAAATGTAAATTTCTCCGCGTGTAATTTGCTCCGCATTCTTTATGCAAATGAAATTATGTTGTGGCCGCGCGGGGAGGGAGAGGATTCTAATTTATGCACGCACTCAAGGAGGGGCGGGGGGAGCAGAGGTCGATAAGTTGTAGCACTGCTTGTCTTGAGTTTCTCCGCACTTTTGGTTCGAGTCATTACAAGTTTTGAAAAAAAGAGTGAAATCATTAGCTGTGTCTGAAGTGCAGAGAGAAAGTCGGGCACGCGCATGTTTGTGCACCAAGTTGAGGAGTTTTGGAGATTTAAATGAGAGAAATTCATATTGTCTGCAGCAGAAACATCTTTTCTGCATTTTCCTCAAGCCATATTTAAGATTTGGGGAATTAAATATGCGTTAAATTCTGCATTTGATTTTAGTTTCACTCTATAATAATTTCTATAACTCATATCATTATTGCATTCCTTACTATTAATCAATGTTCTCCTCTAAGTTGGGTGTTAATGAAATAAGATCAGCGTGCAGCTACTTTCATTGAGAATATATAAGTAATTATAATTTACATAACTGGCCTCTCTTTGACTCCTGGAGGATTTATAGAACAGGAAATCTATAATCTGAGCATCACATCTCTTTTGGACAGATTATTATCTTAAAATAAGAGAAAGTGTACATTAGGGAGTAAACAATCAAATAAATAAATAGGAATAAATGAAAAGCATCATTTTTTTCATATAAATAGTGGAATTTGGGTGACTTTTTTTCTTGTTTTCTATTATAAGAGTGCAAAATGTCCTGATTCAATTTAAATGAGAGGTTACATTAAAATAGAGCAGAGGTATAAACAGGACTAGAATCTCACTCAGGAGAGTAAACATCCCCTCCAGACAGTCAGACTCAATCAAACCTTATCTGAACTCAAACTCTAACTTTGATTTAATCACTTAAATCAGGTGGAGCCTAATTTTGGATCAGAAACACAACTTCTCAAACATATAGTTCTTGTGTTTTTCACCATAATCCACATCATTCCCTGAGAAATAAAATAAAAAAAAGTGCAAAATTTCCCCCAAACTTAAAATGTTTAAAAAAAAGAAGAAGCAATAAATAAATAAAATTAATAATACAGAAGTAGACCCCTCATCTGGATTTATAACTAACATTAAAGGGCCATGATTGTATTCTCATAGATCCCAACCGCTTAAAGATTCCTTGTTATTTTGATGGGCTGGAGCCTATCCTATGGGGCGAGAGGAAGGGTTCACCCTGGTAAGGTTAAATATGGCTGAGTTTGTCTTTCATCAGGATCCATGCATTACTGACATAGATTAAAAAAAAAAAAATCTTTAAAGAAATCTCACAAAATATTACAGTCTTATAGAAAATGAAAAGAAACCAACCCTTTATCCCAAAACAAAACCAGATAAATGGAAGAACTCCACTCACTCTATTCTTCTAAAAAGTTTTACCTCAGACTGCTAGAAATAACTGCCATGGGCTCCATTACCCTCTGCATTACTTCTAGTTTATTTAAATTACTAGATTAAATGACATGTGTGCACAGCCACATGAGGATTATACTGTATATTTAAAAAATATATATTTTACGTACTTGCTGAATCAGCAGAATGGCTGCAACACTCTAAGTACTTTGTGACTCTGTATTAGAGTCTATCTATCTATCTATCTATCTATCTATCTATCTATCTATAGATAGCGAGGCACAAGTTACATCCTGGTTCGCGACTTAAAAATGCCTGAATTTCTTTTTTCTTTCAATCCAGATCCATGAATGTTCCCATGAGAAAAGACAGGAAATGTTGAAAAACGTCATATCAAAACTATTTTAAAGAATCATATGATCCAGGATCAGACCCTATTACCAGTTCCCAAACCAAACTTTAAAGGGACTGGCGGTGGATCCATATTTCTACTCTGGTCCACACTAAATTGCAAACAATTTGTCATCGATACCAAATTCTATCCATTTTCTGTAATCTACTTAAAATCCTTCTAGGGTCATGGCTAGGGACTGGAATCTATCACATTGAGAGTAAAAAAATATCCTGTCAGAGCCTAAGATAAAATGATGTCTGCTGGTGGATCCAGACTATTTGGGTCCAAAATTAAATACAACCCAAATGCCAGAGAAACCAAATCCTCACATGTTCCATCCCTTCTCTGCTCCTGGTAAGGGCGTGGCCGGGGGCTGGAGCCTATCCCACTGAGCAAGAGGCGTGGTATGGACCCTGGAAAGAATTCCAGTTCAGGCTTAAGAATACCAAATTTTTGTTTTAAATCCTTGCATTAATCTGGAGAAATTTCTAAAAGATCAGAAAAAATAAATAAATATATATATATATAAATATGGCGAAATATCGACCCGAAACCAAACTATAACTGGGCCTGGTGCAGGAACCAGATTTCTATTTGAATCCACAGTAAATGACTAATCTATATTATAAAACTCCTTATTAAGGGTCATGGTGGGGGCAGCAGCCTACCGCCAACTGACCTTGGGTGATAGGTGGGGTACGGGTAGCAAGTTCATAAACCTGATTTACTGTCAACAATCAATCAATCAATCAATCTTTATTTATATAGCACCAATTCACAACAACAGTTGTCTCACTGTGTTTTCCAGAAGGAGCAGGTCTTGACCAAACTCTTTATATAATTATCTACAGGGACCCAACAAATTCCTCCTTGAGCAAACACTTGGTGACAAGTCCTCATCAAGATCCATTCAGTACTCCCTGAGAAACTTATCCCAAAACCTAATCCATCTCACAATGATAAAGAAAAAATCCAGGATCCTCCTTTAATCAGGATCCAAACCCGAATGTTATGAGTTTGGGGTGGCATAAAAATGCAAACTGTCACAGATACCATCCCCTTAAATCTTCTCCATTGCTTGAGGACCCCTTCCGAATGCCCCCAAAAAGACTAATCCTCAAACCAAAGTTTATGGAAATACGTTGTCTAGTTTTGGCTTGAAAATGCTGAAAAAGACACAAATAAACAGACCTGAGTGAAACGTTACCCACCTGGGTGGAGGTAAATAGGAAAGTATATACTAAAAGCAGCTTTTAGGCATTTAAATAAGGAAATAATGGACTTAGAATCCATTTATATTGTTGTTTTCCCGGTTTAAACCTATCAAAAGTGACACATTTCAGACAATTGAACGAGAGAAACCATGAATATGTCACCCTTTTTTTGAACGTTTACAATCCTGTCCATACTCCTAATGCTTAAATAATAATAATAACAATAATAATTCTACTAAATATTATACTACATACTCATTATGGTTAAATATATTAAATATATGCTTAATTGTATTGATCTCTTATGATAATCACGAAGCCTCTCAGCTCAAAGAATTGCACAATAAAGACATTAAAACTTCCTCAATCCTGAAGAAAAGACCTCTGTGGCGCCGATTCACGCCCAGACCTGGCGTCACTGCCCGCCTTCGTGACCACAAACACATCAGCTAAATCACACAGCTTCCTGTTCTGGGCTACCTGCAGCACATGTCCGTCTAAGCACGCCTAACAAACAGGACACACCCACTCCAAACACAAACACACACCTACACACGTCTGCATAGTCCTGCACCCTCTGCTCCCGCCCCGTTCCAGCCCCTCCACACCTTCCTGGAATGAATAAGAAAACGCCTTTCTCGGAAAACCTTGGCGTGCATCTTGAGAAATCCCTCACCGCACGCTGCTTAACGCAGCCGCTGATAGAAGTACACTCCTAAAAAGCCTAAATATTGATCAGGCGAACACTGGGGCTATTTTCTGCCACCATAATGCATGCTTTCGCCTTGGCCTGTCAGCTTTACGGCATGTGTGTGTGTTTGTGTGAGTAAGCGTGTACGTGTGGGTCTGTAAGCGTGTGTGTGTGTGTGTGTGTGTGTGTGTGATGGTAAACGTCTCACAGCCCAAAAGTGTGTGTCAGTCTCTCCAGCCAGTGCAAATCGGTGGCAATCAAAGGCAGCGGGGGTTTCTCTCTTTTTCCTTCTCCTCTTGGTTTTCCAGTCAGCCGACCCCTCCCTCTGCTCTCCCTCAGCATCAATCCCCCCTCCCCTCCTCCTCCACCTCCACCACCTCTTCATCCTCCTCCTCTTGCATTCGGCTTCTCTCTCTCTCTCTCTCTCCTCCTCCTCTTCCCAATTATTCCCTGATTTTCCTTTCCGCGCCCGGCTGTTAAATCCACTCTGCATCCTCTCTGCATCCTCTCTGCTGCTGTTGCTGCTTCCTCTCCGTCCGTCCGTCCAAGGCGAGGCGAGGTGAGGAGTGTGTTTGGAGCCTCGTCCGCCCCTCGTTCACTCCCTCTCTCTCCCTCTCCCTTCTCTCTTTAATCAGCATGTTAATAAGAAAGGTAACTAATCAATACATTCAATGGCCCGGCTTGGCGATTGATACCATCTCCATCCACCTCCCCCTCGCTCTCTGCTGCTAAACACACACACATACAAACACACACTCACCCACTTACACAGCTGCAGGACTGTCGTGGATGCAGATGGGGGGGTCCCCTCTCTGATCATTCAGTTACTTTATTTAGAAAGCAAATTAAAAGAAAGTCAAATCTGTTAGAGCAAAAATACAGCAACACATTTCAAAAGCATGTGAGGCGTCCACTGGCCTCCACACTCAGCAGCGACTGAAGCAGCGGCATTGATCGCGCGTTCTAATGTAAAATAGAATGGCGCTCTGCAGGGGCAGCATACTGTCGCCCCGCCAAGGCCCGACAGTCACCTCTAATTCATCAAAACCCATCAGAATCCACTCTCTCGCTCAGCTACACTGGAGGTGGCTGCAGGCTTACGGCCCAAGGAAAAGAGACTCAAATGCTCCACAAATGTTTGTTCTACAGCCGTATGAAGTTTTATTCACCTATTCTTACATAATAATACTTCTTGTATTCTCATTCTTGCATTTATTTATTATTCATTCCTTATCTTTTATTCATTTACTCTAATAGTTTTCAAGGAGAATCTGGTGCAAACCAGTTTCCCCCTGAGGATCAATAAAGTATTTCTGATTCTGATTCCAGATCCAGAATTGTACACACTCGTAGAAACCAACCACGTAAATGTAACTGGGCCCAAAATTTCTGCGTTATACAAGCAGTTCCCCTGATTGAACTCTTCAAATTACATGTGAAGTACTCTGACAGGTAATACTGGTAAAACTGTAGTTTTAGGTTACAGTTTAGCACTAGTGGCAGCCATGGATTTTTAACATATTCCACCTGACAAACAGACACAGGTGAAAATATAAAGGTGAAGGTTGAAATTACAGGATAAATTCAGATTTCTCACCAAAACTCAATTTTATTTGCATTTATCTGTTTCCAAAAACAGACAACAAATCATTCATCACGCTCGTTTCTTTTGTGATCGTTTCAGATACTGTTTGTTGGGTTTTCTTCCAGACTTTTTGATTTCAGTGTCAAACATGGAAAATCCAAGACCCAAGAGTCCAAAAGGTAAGGTTTGTAAGAGAGATTTAAATCAACATCCATATAACTGTATTTGTCCCTGAGAAATGGATGAATGGCCTTTACTGCAATTTTACAGTAAGAGAAAGAATATTGTGGACTTCCCTCCTACCCAGATCCACAGCAGCATGAAACTAGATTTACTCCGTTGTCCCTGACAGCAGGGGTGTATTACCAAAAAGTCACCGATCCCCTGCATTGTACAATCGATCCACCCGATTGAACTCCCAGAATTTTTGTAAAAGAGCCAAATATGAACTATTGAAGTAAAACACAATACAGTAGGGAGCCTCGTATAGTGGTACCGGTGTACTGTGAAATCGCTAAACTGCAGCATTTCAATGGTAAAATTTGAGTCGCTTGATCATCGTCGAAACTCTTCAAAGTTGCCTGCAAGTCGACCCACGAAGCAGCGCCACAGTTTACTGGCCGTCACTTTCAATGCGCCACAGAATTTTGATATGGCGTTATATTTTTCAGGATTGTTGCGCATATAAAACGCAATATTCCAAGCCCTCGCGCCACATTAGGCTCCTTCAGATGGGTCCAGGCCAGACGGGTTGCCAACATCGCCGCAGACCCATGATGCCCATGACGTGGGACGGTTCACACCCTGGTGACACAACCTTGTCGGGGCGCCCTGAGGTCCGCTCCAGTCTGTGCTGTCCCGGTAAAGATCCAGTAAAGACCTGCCAGTTACCCGTTTGACGGTGTTCAGGCGGCACCAATGACAAGAATTAGTTAATAAATGACATTGAAAAAACCAAAACAGAGTTGGTTTTGAAAAAATAACGGCGATACAACGTTCAGAAAAAGATGTAGGAGGAACTTTCATTCTGACTCAACTGAAGAAATCATGAAGACAAACCAGAAGGTCTCTTCTCTCAGGACGACTGTTTTCTCACTGGGTCATGGAAATCTGTAGTTTTTGCTTATCCTTCAGATGAGAGCTTGACCATAATATATAAGCGGAGGAAGCAGAGCATTATGGGTTAGATGGATGGGCTATCAAACTTGAGTTTATATTAGTTTAACCACGACTAGTTCCACAACCAATAAAAGAGTCATTAAGGACTTTTTGATTTCGTTCCCATACGTGGAACATCCATAAAGTTGGGATCACAAGCTAAAAATATATATTTGAGCGTTAACAACCTGCTGGCACAGGACTTCAATGGACATGGAATAAAAATTGTGATGACATCCAAAACCAACACTGACTGGATATGAGCCTACGGGGGTACCCAACCTCTTACCCAGCATCCACCGGGACAACCCCTAAAACCGCAAGTGGCTGCTGGAAAACAAGTCTTCCCAGAATTCAACGTCTTTTGGAAGGTTGTTGGGATTTGACTTCAACTCGATTTTCATCTCCCACTAAAAATCTAGCGTCTGTTAGGCATTAAGAGTCCAGCGTGTTCTGATGTTGCACCAACCGCCTGTGCCAGCTGGGAGAGATCCGAAATGTAAGACGAGATGATTCAAATGTCTACGAAACAAACAGATTCTGAACTTCCAGAGGCCAGCACAGGGGTTAGACCATCTTTCTTCGCCGTGCCTTAAGGAAGGATGGAATTAAGAAACCGACGCATGAGGAAACAGCAGATGAGACACTCTCAGCGATAAGAAACAAAACTTTCTCCAGATCGCGGGGGGCAAGAGGAAAGAATTTCGGAATATCTCCACCGCTGAAGGACACAGCATCCGTCGAAATCGATTTGCCTCTCAGATCGGGGATCGCAATCACAAACGACACTCGGACGTCTTTTTGGCAGGAGATTTCACAAACCGGGCCAACTTGTCAAGATTTGACAGTTTTTTCCCCAAATATTTGCGACTTGGTTTTACTCCCTTCTCCAGCATTAATTCCTCCCGTTTAAAAAAACAAAACAAACTTAAGTCGCCAGTTTCCAGCCAGTTAAAGGTGCACGGGTATTTGGCCAGGGAGGTTCCGTGCAGCCCTTCAGGGCAGTAGATACTTTGGAGTCACAGGGGAGGGGAATATTTAAGCGCTGAATACTTACAGCTTAGGGCTGCAAAAAAAAACGAAAGACGTTGCCTTGTACCAAAGCAAACATCCACTTCTATCTACGCCGTCTCTCCCTCTCCACCATATTATTAATAGATAAGATGGAGGAAAAATACAGACTGAGACACATCCTCCGTCCTCGGGATATGGAACTCCAACAGACATGAAAACACTCGGGCTCCTTTCGGAGGAGGACATGAGAGGCATGGCACTGGATGAAGGGAAATCCTTCATCCAGGAAGAACACAGGATGCAAGGTGGCCTTTCAGGGCCGACTGGATGGGTTCCTCCCCGTGACCCTCAACCCCGAACACACAAGCCCCCCCACCCCCTCCTGTGGTGCTCTTTTTGCCTTCTGGTAACTTCCCTCTCAGCGCCGAGCTTACAGTGTGATGTAGATCCTTTTACATTTGTCTCCCACTTTATACCCACCCCCTCCCCTCTTTTTCCCTCCTCCACCTCCTCCTCCCCTTCCTTCTGCTGCTTCTTCTTCTTCTTCTTCTCTTTCACCCTCCGTATCATTTTTCACCCGCACAGAGGAACAATCGATATGTAGAAAAGCGCCACGGCATCATGTATCACTGTGGAATATGTGATATAGATTATGGCCAGTTCATGTTTACAGTATTTTTCTTTTGTCGAGGCATTCGCTCAGCGCCTCATCTTTGGAAGCCGAGGATTGTATAAGCAAAAATATCGTTTTGTCTTTTTACGAGGGGGAGGTCATGCAGTGAGTCATGCTTTCATAAAAGAAAAAAAAAAAAGACATGAAAACTTCCACATGCCTGACTGTAATCAGGCTTTTTTTCTTATCAACGTCCAACATATCTCATTTATCGGATAGGCTAAATAAAGCACTTTATTTCATACCCGGTCTAATTTTACTATGAGAAATGGACTATTTCACTCCAAGCCGAGGCCTAACAACCGTCCGCATCTTTATTTTGACAAGAACCACGACACTAAATTACTTCTTTTACGATTTCCTAAATTGCTTCGTTCCTGTTCGGCGTGCTTTTACTGTGAAAGACATCCTCAAATTTAGGCAATCTGTTTTGGCCGATGACCATTTGAATAGCTTTTGTTTTCAAATCAATATTTTCATATGCGGTCAATGGCCCCTTTGAAGTCACATGATGGTCGTAAATACTTCTCACGTCGTCTATTTTTTCGCCGTGGAACCAGAAACACGACATTATCTCCATAAAGCTGAGATAATGGCCGCATTCCAATTTGCCTCTGCTGTAGTGTTTGTCATAAACGTATGGATGGCGCTCTCAGATCATGGCGGAGTGGAACAAAGATGGTGGGTGACGCTCTCCTCTCTAATATCGTCTTTCTCGGCTCGTCTCCTCCTGCGAGCCAAGGTCCGGTTTCATTGCGGTATCTGCATGTCCGGAGCGTCCCAGAGGGGCTGCAGAATGACCGGTGGCCTTGCTGACCCTCAGAGCTGCTGTCACCCTTCATCACCCCACTCTCCATCTTGGATGGTGCGGTCACCTAGCAACCGGGGCCAGGGTTCGCCGCTCATGGACCAGAGGCTATTGGGAAATCAATCGATACGCCTCGGCCCAACATAGAGAGCTGCCTGCCTGCCTGGCTGGCTGATTCCCCCTCATCCCTCCTGTCCTTACACTCCTCCTCCTCCTCCACCTCCTCCCCTTCCTTTCCCTTGTTATGGCCGAATGAAGTCGATGCAGTCCTCACTTTTCCACACCTCGGCGTACGTGGCTATCCTGTTACAGAATAAGAAATGCCTCAGCTTTCCAGGGGCTCGCTGCTCTCCGGGCTGATCCATCTGTCCTGTCAACCCGCCTCCATTTCCACCAATATTTGGATTGAGAGGCGGAGAGACAGCAATTAATCAAATTTCTGAAGAGTATTTCTTTTCTAGCACGGCGTCGGCCGTGAAGAAGTGCTGACCAAAAGATTGCACTGGTGCGCCTCTTCCCCTCCACCACATTTATGAATTTCTCTCAACACATTGGGAAGTTCCTGAGGGCAATAACTCCATCTCTGCCGTCCTTCCTTGGATCATTTCCACATGGGTCCATGTGAATCTAATTACAAATCTATCAGACGCGGGACGCAAAGATCACTTTCATTAGCAGAACAATGATAAATGTCAAAGGGATTACGGAATCCCCGAAAATAAAGACGGAGATTTTTTTTTGAGCTCATAGGAACATATCGTGGCTCGGATCTCTTTAGCAGGACCTCTATTTATTATATGAGGTTCAATTCCGCAACCTTTACAATCAGGATGGGGGTCAGCAACCCTTGATCCCCTCTGACCACATTGGGGAGGATGGGCAAAATTCGATCACCTTAAACAGTTTAAGACAGAAGGCTTAGGGAGAAAGAGAGGATGATGAAAGGAGGGGAGGGGGGGAGGAGGAGGAGGAAGAAGAACGAAAGGGGAGGAGGATGAAAGGGTTAGCACTGACAACAAACCGGTGCTATTCTGTTCTCGGAACAGAGCCATCAAACTGAACGGCTCAGGTCCATCTGGGCTCCTGAGTGCTCCTCTGCACTTTAGAGGAGAAGTTATATTTAAAAATCACCTTTAACCTTTCAGGGAATCCACTTCAGGCACACTCCTGCAGTTATTAAACAGTTTTTATAGGCAGGCTGGGCTTTTAAGGAAAAGCTACAACCCAATAGTTTGGATTGTTTTACTGTTATTCATCTATCAAGACTTTTCTCTTTAGTTCCCAGTGTTGGGCAGCGGTTTGAAAACTGGTTTGCTAGATCTTCAGCAGTATATCAGTCTGGCATTACTTTGGTCTGCTTTGCAGAAGAGCTTTCTACATTTCATTCCAGGTGGGTAACTGAGAACAGGTGAGCGTTGCTAAAGAGTCAGTCGTAAATCCTCTCCACAAATCTATGATCCAAACCAATTTTCAACATAACGAGTTTGCAACTCGAGTTGCGTGCTTCCTCGTCCTTCAGGTTGTCCAGTATTGCAGTTGTAATAGTTTTTCAAGATTTCTCTGTAATCTCAGACGTCGTTTCCACGACAACGGTTTTCAACTGCAACTGTAGTTGCACTTTGACCTTTCGATTAATATAGCAATGACAATTTCAGGGCCTGGAGATGCATTTTTTTATTTACAGGCAGGTGATACATTTACTGTAAATGTTAACTTACCTAAGTTTTATTTTCGTATAGAATATTATTTATACTCTTACTTCACAGTTTTATTATCATTTTCAATAGTACGCTAATTTTCATGTTTTTTTTCGTAGGCACATGTTTGCAGTTTACCATTTAACACTTTAATGTCGTCACCAAGAAATCTAGCCTGTTTGACCCGTGGTGTCCCCCAGGGCTCCATCCTTGGTTCCCTACCCTTTAGCATATACATGATGCGACTCGTCATATTATCAACATGTTCAGTCACATTTTTCAATACAAAACAGAGACCCAAAAGGTGCTCAACAAAACATCTGAAAAATACATTATTATACACTTTTTTTTTTCATTTTTAAATTTCCACTTATATTCATATTGTATTTTTCTTTTACTCACTTATTGGTCTTTTTTTGTCACTTCAATTTTGAGCAATCTCTGGCACAAGAAGTTCCTTCAGAATCAATAAAGTTCTACTTTATCTTTTCTTATCTTATTTCTGCCTCTGTTTTAATGGGGTAAAACATAATTTTGGTGAAAACAGTGACATTACAGCCCGAGGTCTGCTCTAAGAGTTTCAGCCCAATAATGAGGCACGGACAGAAATAACTGCAGAACGGTCTGCAGCCTCTAGTGGGTTTAAAACCGCTCCTTGAAAACCCACATCTCCAGAAAAGCATGGGAACCTGCTTTGCTGAAAAGTCGGGGATGTCATGGGATCGTCATCGCCGCGTCCGATCCTTCTCGTTGGTGAGATAACTCCAAAACTATGAAATGGATCATTTTAAAATGTTATGCCCACATGGATTTCAGTGCAAGAAAGAACTGGATTGATTTTGAAAAACTTTGGTTGTATATTTCTGCCACTAGGTGGAGCTTTATCTCCTAACGTTCTTTGGTCATAATTACTCGACTTCTGGTTCAATTTCCAAATTTGGTGCTGATGGAGCAACGCGAGGAGATCTATCGTGTATATATCATATTAATTTATTAATAATAATGATAACAATAACTCATCATTCATATTTCACTCACTAGGGGGTGCTTTTCTGAAAAAAAAAGAAAAAGAAAATAACCCTTTCACCTTCTGGACCACCATATTCCAACCAGGGGCCGGAAAAAACGAGGGAAAATATTTTGATAACAGAATGATAACTGTTTATACTGTTTATCTTTTTAAAATTAAAGTAAATATTTTCAAATACTTGAAAAATGATCAGTACCTGACTTCAAAGGGAAAATTAGCAGATGATGCTCTGGACTGATTAATTGATTTTCCCGGTCAATCATAACTCAATTTCCGTCTTTTACCAAGCAGAAATTCCAAAACACACTTTTATTGTAGAATTCGCCGATGTGAGTTCTTCCTGTTTTAATTTGAATATTCTCTGGAGCTGTTACTGTTGAATGGACCAAGCGGTAGATCTGAAGACGTCAAATTAAGCTGCTCAAATTATTATTTCTCCTCTTTATTCTTATTTTCTATCGATTCGTTTCAATCTGGGGGCTTTTTGTTTTGGAGCTACTCGGACACACAGATCGACTACGGCCAGAAAGAAATGCACACAAAGGCAGATTGTATATATTTGTATTTATTCAAACCCCTTGTGAGGCTCAATCGCTGCACTGCATTGCATTAAACCAGCAGATGCCCACCACACTTGATGCCAAACAACAACAGGCATCTGCAGAGGCCCCGCCCACCTCGCGCCACATTAGGCCGACAGATTTCTTGACTTTTTTTGCTGCTGTTGTCGCCGCAACTAAGAAGATGATGCTTCCTCCGTTGTGGGTCCGTCAGATCCCCAGATGGTACTCTAGCACGTGGCCGGGGGTGGGCCATGAAATGACCCCCCAGCTGGACACTGTGGCCAGGTCACTGATCTCTACATATCCCATGACCCCCCTCTTCTCCTCCTCCTTCTCCTCCTCCTCCTTTTTAAAGCCAGCTGCCATCATAGCAGTCCCATCCTAATGGTGTTGGATGCACCCCCCCTCGTTCTTCTATGACTCCCACATGAACGACTAGCCAGGCCTCGGAGAGTGACCAGATGCCCTCTACCCCTCCCTTGCCGGCATCCTCTGGCCTTTCACTGGACACATGAAAGCCTGGGGGGTGGGTGCAGAGTTTAAAAGCAAAGGCTTGTCTGACTCGCACCCCCACCCCTGTAAAAGACAGGAAGGGGGGGCAGATGAGATGAGCCACGGCCAGGGAGGCATGACATTGACACGGACCAGAGAAAAGACCCTTTTAACCATAAAAGTGGGGTAGTCGCCTCTGGAAATCAGAGGCGACAGTAAATGTTTTTGTCAGTGCCAGGGTGTCTCACTCATTGCCCCCGTTTCACGCCTCATGGAGGGCAGGGGAGCCGCTGAATGGGCAGAGGGAGGGATGCAGACCCAGACAGGCATCCACACAGAAACACTGTGCTGTGGTTTGAAGCTAATGCGCTGCTGCTTCCAGAGAGGCTGGTACAGTCGGATGACTTGGCACGGGCCCACCCGGCACAGGGGGAGGCTCGCCTTTTGAGCCCGGCTACCCACTGAGAGAGGGGGCTTCTGGGCTCGCTTGCCTGGAGTAGTGTCGATAAATCAATAGGACACACGTCACTGCAGGCCCAGAGAAGCCACATGAAACTGTCATTGATCGGCGTAAGGCGGAGTGTGCATGGGGGGAGAGAGAGAGAGAGAGAGGGGGAGAGAGAGAGAGAGAGAGGGGTAAGGGATGGGATGAGGGACGGATGGATGGAGGTGTTAGGTTAGGAGGGGTGAGGCTGTAGGGGGGAGGGAGAATCCAAACACAAGGAACCCAAGGGTCATTTCTCACTCTTCCTCCTCTTCCTTCCTCCCTCTACCCTAACAATGGTGGCGGCTGCATAGATGAGGTGTCAAAGGTCAGTGCAGTGGCCAGTGGTCCCCCAGCAGCACTGCAGAGCCACGTGCCCATCAACGGCCCAGTGTCAGCGCTAACAAAGCACACGAATTGGCTCTTCTGCCACCGCAGGATGACATCTGTGGCGTCCCCGCCGCTGCCCGCATGCCGTCAGGGCTCCAGTTTCGCTCCGCCGTCACTCGAGCGGCTCCACCACTGTTTGCAACTCATCATTTATGAAATCGATGTGAGAAGCGACCAGAATCCACCGGCACCCTCTGAGAAATGCCTACAAGCTGCATAACACTTTCTGAAACCGCCGCTTCCTCCTCTGAAGCAGTGCCAGCAACCACAGCGAGGGCACCGACGGCAGTCAGAAACCATCCACTGTAAAAGAACTTGTTAAAGAATCTTCAAATGACAAAAGTCCAGAACCGTACGGTGTATGATATAAACCCGCCCAACCCAAAAAGCTTATAGATCAAAGTTTTTGCTTCTTTTTTTTTATTGTGCACAATGCTAGATTTTAATATAAACATTGATTTCTGTCATGGTGTCGTACGTACATATGGCTCCCCCTGGTGGACTGAGGTGGTGATTTGCAGGCAAGATTCCTCTCTGGGTTCAAATTTTGGGTCCATTGTCTCTCCAGCTCATCCAAATGGAGAGTCCTCCTGGTCCTGTACCACAAAAACTGTTTACAATAACATGGACTTTGTGCTATTTCCAGCAAATGAGATGAAGAAGTTATCAAAGAGTTACTGAGCAAATTCCCTCACTGTTTTGTTTCATGGTGTTTCTGTAATTTAATGATGTCCGAGCAACTGATCTAAAAATCAGGTGGGAATAGAAATATCTCATATTTCATATACAGTAACAGTAACATTTACAGTAATGTATTATACATGGTGACGGCAAAACCTGTATTTTACAGTTGTTGTTTTTTTCAGCCTAGCTGATAACCCTCCCTACCTCTCTTCTTCTCTCTCTCGCTCTCCCTCTCTCTCTTCCTCCCTCTCTCGCTCCCTCTCTCTCACTCTCTCCCTGCGTTTTCAGCAGTAGCTTCGATTGGTGATCAATACGGCCAATGATCAACACGGCTCCGGATCATGATATCCATTCCCTTCACTTAGGGCCGACCCGGCTCAGCGCCACGGCTCTGGAGCCTCCATGTTGAAAGAGGGGTTGGAAGTTCAATGCCCGCCACAGTCAGACAGATGTGGGTTGAATGACCGTGTGGGTGTCAAGTTCTCCTGACAGTCAGTCTGGCTCGGCCTGCTGGCTTTTGATCCGTATTTCTGGGTTTTGTGCATGTATTTTCCCCGCTCCTGCGCCCACGGTTCCTCGCAGCTAGATAATCGCCCTCACATTGATCACGCTTGTTCAACCTCCAAATTGGGGTCAGCCACAAAAGAGGCCCCATCGCTGCGGTCAGGAAGCAACCGCTGATTTCAAACTGTCATCTGGGCTGTGTTTTTCTCAGAACTCACGTTTGCGCCCCGGATTTGTACCCGACTTGCCGCAACCTAGTTTCCCTACGAGCGTCCTTCAGCCCACATGAGGGAGAGGAGGAGGTCACCAAACTCCCCCCACAGATACCCCCGCCCTTGCTCCCTTTTTTCCCTTGCTCTCTCTCTTATTCACCAGGCCATTAACCTTTCTGTAATTTCTTTAATAGAAGAAGTTGACGCTGGGTTGGAGCCTGACGTCACCCCCGCATTTGTTTCCCTGACACTTTCATTATCACAATAGGTGTATGAAATAGACAGGTGCAAAATGCATGGCAGCCCTCTGTCCTTGCTCGTCCGGTTGCCATGGAAACGGCTGATAGAGTAGGTTATCGATCGCTGTGTCCAGTCCCCCCCCTGTTCCCCACCCACCCACCCCCTGAACTGACTTTTTTTCTGCAGTGATGGGCGTGGATCAATAGCCTGTATATTGTATGCTTTTCTTGCATCTCGTCCTCCATAATAGCAAAAAGAGAGGAGGAGAGAGAGGAACTGTAAACATGTAAGCGATCGTATTTAACACCATAGGGGAGGATTTGTAAAAAAAACAAAGAAAAGAGATGATTAAATAGACAGAAGAAAGAATGGAGTCTGACGGCAGTGATGTAAATACAGGAAATGTGTTTGTGTGGTTCGAGCGAAGGGATTGTCTTCAATGTCATGGATGTGTAGAAGTATAGATTTAAAGAAGGTAAAAGAAAAAAAAGAAGAGGGGGGAAAAAGCCATAAAATGAATAAAAGATAGAAAAGCGAATGAAAGAAAGAAGAAGAAGCCGAAAGAATAAAACAGAAAGAAAAGGAGGCAGAATAATCAAGGCGGATGGAATGACGACAGGGGAAAGGAGAATAAAAGAGAAAGGATGACAGAACAAAAGATAGAAACAAAGAAAAAATAATAATAAAAGAGAGGGAAAATTTTTATGCCATAGAAATATCTTTTATAGGCAGGAGGAATCAAAAAATATCGAATAAAGACAACGGAAGAAGAGGGGACAGAAATAGAGAGGATGAATAAAAAGATAAAGTGACCTGAAAGGAAGAATATAAGAAAGGGATAAAGAAAGGGGGAAATGTAGAGGAAAGAAAGAGAATAGAGCTAGAAGGGAGAGAAAGCAAGAAAGAATGAGGAGGGGGCGTCAACAATACTAGAAACAAAACAAGTCAGTCAGAAAGGAAAAAACAAAACACACTTTCGACTTTTAGCTCAACTTTAACTTTAAGAAAGGATGAGAGAGAATGGATAAGTAATTGTAAGAAAGATGGAATGAAAGAGGGAAAGAGAATAAAAGAGATTAAAAAAATTAAAGAAGAAAGAAAGAAAGGAAGAAAGAAAGAAAGAAAGAAAGAAAGAATGAAAGAAAAGAAAGAATGAAAGGGAAAGAAAGAGAAAGAAAGAAAGAAAGAAATCAGAAAAAGCAAAGAAGTATTGACAGAAATAAAGAGACTGAATAAAAAGGTAGAACGACTTTGACTTCCAAATGAAAGGGAAAGAAATTGAAAAAAAATAAAAGAAAGAGAGAGAGAAAGAAAGAAGGAATCATCCTCCCTCCTGTTAGTCAGTCTACCAGAGGAATCATCCTTCATTTTTCCACACACGTTTGTTCTTACATCCAAATATTCTGGTTTTAATTCGGATAAATCGGACCATCAGCATCAGAGAGGGCCGGCCCACGTCTTCAGACTCACGACGGTGAACAGAGGAGCCGCTGCAGACCTGGGGGAGCTCGTTTAAATCTCGCCTGAGGGAACCCTCTAGCGAGGGGTCATGGTTGAAGTCATGGAGCAGCGGATTTAAAGGTGGGCGCTCCTCAAGGTGTCTCTGTCGCCCCGAGGCACGGTCATCACAATTCCACCGGAGCTGCAAATAAAAGTGAACCCAGGACACAAAGGCTTTTGGACACTTCTGGAGAAATTAGCAGGCAGCTCGCTGATGGTCAACAACCTTAGCTTAAGCTACAAGCGGCCCCCCCGCTTCACCCTTCTAAACGACTTGATCCCACACTGTAAAAAAAAAAAATCTCTACAATTTCTTACAGTGACCATATGCAAGACTCTTAGGGTCAAATCAGGAAGAGATCTATTATATGTATGTATATTATATTATATGTATACAGAACAGTAACGGCAGTAAGTAAGACTAAACTTTGATGTATGTAAACCTTGAAATAGACAGTATTTCACAATAACACACTATAAACCTT
Organism: Lophius piscatorius; assembly: GCA_009660295.1. Lineage (NCBI taxonomy): Eukaryota > Metazoa > Chordata > Actinopteri > Lophiiformes > Lophiidae > Lophius > Lophius piscatorius. The sequence continues at coordinate 24,410 of VRLP01002178.1, read as the reverse complement.
CTGTTTCTGTAGAAATCAAGGTATGTAAATGATTAAATGGTTCTTACTGTAAATTTAAATGCAAATACAATACTGTAAAAGTTGTCATTAAAAGTTATGGTAAAAAAAAAAAGCGTCAATTGCAGAAGTATGAGATGGTTAAAATTCAAAACAGCAGTCAATACGGTGAATTGTCCTATATGAGGAAATAGTAATTAACTTTATATTTTATGAAATCTGTGGAAAACACAGGATTTTACTGGGAAAACATTAACTTTTGGCAGAATTTACAGAAAAATATCATAATATAAAAAACAAGTACCCTAAAAGTAGAGGTATAATTTAAAGTTTTTACTCGTATGCATTTATGAAATTACCTCAAAATGTGATATTTAGGAAAGGTAAACCTTAATTTGCACCTAAACAAAATGGTACAGTGTATTATTGTCATATAATGTTGATCTCAAGGTTTAAAAAAAAAAAAGTCTGTCTTTTTTACTATGATTTTACGAAATGCCCTTTTCCCGTAAACTACTGGTAATTTACAGTAACCTCCTATTCATGGCCACTTAATTTTTTTACCACAACGGCCAGTATTTTAATGATACAGACTTCTTTTTCTTTACAGTGCATATATCACCATTCATCTCAGCCTGTCTCCAAACAGCATCGATATCACACTGACAAATGAATGTGAAACGCTGTTGGGCCGGAGCAATCGCAAAAGCAGGATATTGTATACGTTTTTACTCCGACCTGCCAGGCTCTCCATGCATGCATCATCTCAGCGCTCACTTGCTCCAAATTCTATCGCCACATTTATAGTAAAAAAGTTGAGCACCGATCCGTACAGGGAGCCACATTGTCCATTTTCCTCCAGCAGCGGGCTGATATCATATACAGTCTCTCCCCCTACACACATATGTCAATATGTTTGGTCTTCACTGCGAGGAATGTGCCCTGAGGCTCCCATATAAAATTAGCAGACCATTCCCATGTTGGCTCCCTTTCATGCCCCCACTTGCAAAGCGGCCGACGCCACTGTATCAATAATTCAGCCACAATTTAGTTGTAGTTGGGCCACATGTTACGGGTCAGTGGTAACGGGCGGATGCCTGATCCGACCGATGGACATGTTGGATTTTTGGCCTGATGATATCCAACCATTGTGGTTGGACTAATGCACATGAGATCCTGCTGAACTCTGTCAAGAGCTTTTTAAAGTAAAGTGATGTTATCAGGTTTATGGTCTGTATTTAGAGGAAGAAGTGCTTTCAGAGAAATTGAAATAGCCAAAAATGAGGTGGATTCGTTACACCCGCATGCGGTTTTGTTTTTTATTTTCTGGGTTGTTTTTTTTTAGATTTTCCTATTAAAGAGTTTAGCCCGGGTCACAAGTCAGTGTACTTCTAGAGTCGGTTCCAAGCCCGGATAAACGGAACAGGCTGTGTCATGAAAAGGCGTCCGTTGTAAAAACCTATGTCTAATCGATATGCAGAATACCAAAGTGATTCTAGGACTCAATCTAAGTTACCTGTAACCATAAATTTAAGAGTAAAAGAGGGTTTATGTGTTTAGGGATAAAAACATGGTTAAGGGATAATTAACTGGATAATAAGGAACAAACTCACTACAGGCTCAGAACTTGGCTGATAAAGATAAAAGGATTATAACTAACTGGGGGGGCTTTTCACGAAAACACTATTCTTCAGACATAACTTCAACATTTAAGTTCAGGGGTTCCATCGTGGTTTGGGGGCTGAGCTCAGCCTAAGACATATGGAGCTCGGACATCCGGAGGTAGCCAGAGTAGAGCAGCTGCTCCTTCGCATTGAAAGGAATCAGCTGAGGTGGTTCGAGCATCTGATGAGGACGCCTCCCTCTGGAGGTTTTTCATGCACGTCCAACTGGGAGGAGACCCGAGGTACACCAAGAACTCACTGGAGGTATTATATGTCTCATCTGGCCCAGCAACGCCTCGGGATCCCCCAGGATGAGCTGGAGAGTGTTGCTGGGGCGAAGGATGTCTTCAAACCCCTTCGTAGTAACCTGCTGACACTGCAACTTGACCCCGGATCAGCGAAATAAAAGAAATTAGTTCAATCGGGGAGAAAGCTTGTACAACACAGGGGATTGGGGTCTTTTCGGGGACGTATGCTTGAAAGTGTGGACAGTATGGGCCGAAGATCATTGACCAAATTTCGAGATCTTATAAATGGATTGGACTGCAAGTTTATCTGAGGGACAAGTAAAAAATAAATGATAATAAGATGCTAAAATTGTGTTTTATGATGTTGTGTTAAATAGCTGCTCTTGGGTTGGGTCAAGTTGTCCCATGTTTCATTGCTGAATACTTTTACATCTTTCTAAATGTGCTCAGAGTTCGGTCCAGTTCAACTATCTATTCTCCCAGATGGGAAACTTGGCACACAGTCAGGAGCGCCGAATAGAACTACAACACAAATTAGAAGGGTATTTAAATTTTTCCTGATCATATATTGTATAATATAACCTAAAAATACAAGAGATCTCTAAAATACTTGAATTAATTGCAAATATGAGCCTCGTGTGTAAATTAAGCAAGGTTATTGCACAGGAATCCCTTCGATGTGAAGATGTATTTTGGTCAGTGCCCATTAATTAGAATTCAAAGAGGTTCCAGACTATTTAATATTTAGTCTGGCAATGCTAAGCTAAGGGATTTAAACCCCAAAAATGAAACTGCATTGAACTTCATTTCAATCGGGAGAGAAAAGTACATGAAGTAAAAAGTTTAAAAAAAAGCAGCCATAGAGTTCAAGGGCGTAACAGTAAACTACGTTTAGGAAGTTATTGCCAGACTCTTAATGTACTGAAAACTCCAACAAACACTCAGAGTATCTCTCAAATACTCTGGAGCCACTCGTCTCCTGCGCCTTCCATTTCAGCATCTCTGTTCAACCCACTGAGCCCCCAGTTCCATACCCAAAGGAACATCAAAGGAACTCTCAAAACTGGACCAGCAGCTGGTGGTGGTGGTGGTGGTGGTGATCGAAGGCTCGACTGAGACTGATCAAGATGAAGAATCTGTCTATCTATCTATCTATCTATCTATCTATCCATCCATCCATCCATCCATCCATCCATCCATCCATCTATCCATCTATCTATCTCTCTCTCTCTCTCTTTCTCTCTCTCTGTCTGTCTATCTGTCTGTCTATCTGTCTGTCTGTCTGTCTAGAAGAGGAGACAGATAGTAGTAATAGCATTGAATAGAAAGCCATTCAAGGACATTAAAGCCCTCTGGACTAATTAAAAACACCAATAGAACCATGTAAATGCGGAATAATAATATTTGTGAGTCACCTAATCAAGCCCTAAAACTGCGATTGATATATTATTGAGTGTCGTGACTATCAGGCCGGGTAAAATCAGCCTCAAGTTCAGCCTCAAGATGCAGGACTTTGTTTCAAACTCCAATCAAAGCCCAGCTGTGTTTTTCTCAAGTTTTAAATCTCTAAGCCTTTTCTCCACGCAGTGCTGAGCCTCCTATATGTGGGGCCATCAAGCTGTCAACAAATTGACACTTCACAACACAAGCTCATCCTCAACAACCACATGTGCGTTTTGAGTATTCATCCACAGAATCCACGGCCGCCTCAAACAAGTCTTCGGGGATCATCTCCCCCGCATGCATCCCACCAACACTGCTGGATGTGTGCCCTCCTGTCTTAAGCCAGCCTTGGGGTAGAGGAGCTGCTAATCTGGTGCTATAGCTGAAATGGAAATGTGTATGTGTGCGCCGGACGGACAGAAGGGGCTGGGAGAGGCGGGAAGTGGCTGCCCTTCCAACTTGGTGAGATGAAAAGCCCTCAAAGCCTGGAGAGGAGGAAAACACTGGTAGGGCAGAAGTCAAACTCCCAAGGCCGTCTGAGAAAGAGTGAGAGAGATGGAGAGAGAGAGAGAGGGAGGAAAATCTACCAAACTTTTTCCCCCTCCGGCAGATTGTGTATGTGGTCAAACCAAAGACCTGGTGTGGAAGCTCTGAGTTACTGTATATGAAATGTACATTCATCGCTGCTGCAAACTTCTGGACAAGTTGAGAAAGGCTTCCAGACTGTAATGACCTGGATTTGAGTTTCTATATCCACATATGTCAATATTTCAGTTTTTTTTCATTATATATTTGCCTCAGGGATTGCATCACGTGGCAATTTTTTTATTTCAATTCGGTGATTTTAGAACGTTGCAGTATTCGACTTGGGCGATGCTTCCGATAAAACTTAATTGTCCTGAAGAATTTTTAAAAACCGCACTAATAATTAGAAGGACAACACCTCAAAAAATAATCCATATGAATTTAATACTAAGGCAAGGTTTTCATAAAGCTGATTCATGCCATATTATTATTATTATTATTATATCTGAAGTATCAAATCAACATCCCGTACAATACAAAACTACAAATCTATTATTGAAGATACCTCAGGTGGAATGTTCAAATTTGACAGAAAATGTTGATCTCATGTAAAAACAGTCAATTTGAAATGAAAATACTATTACAGCTTTTTTTCAAATAGGGCCTGTCACATAAAATCTCAAATGAAATGTGAGGTTGTGTCTGAAAAACATTGTTTTTCATAAAAAATGTCACCCCTCTGAGTAAAATATGAACTAAAGAGTAAAATATGATATATACAACATAGATCTCCTGGACTGGATTCACACGCACTGAATTCAGACCAACGGTTGAGAAACTGTGGAAAACTTTTGAAGATAAAGCTCCACCCTCTGTCAGAAATCCTGAAATCAATTCCGCAAAATCGATCTTGGCACTGAGACCTAAGTGGGTGTAACATTTTGAAGATATCCATGAAATAGGTTTTGAGTCATTTTCCGGGATACAAATACTGTCACATCCAAATTGGTAGATTACAGTTAACAACGGGCCACAGGTGGATCTGAACCTATGACCGATGTTCTGGGAGGGCTCAGACTTTACTTAAGGGCACCTGCTCCACCGGCCGAGCTAATCTGTCCTCTGAAATGAGAAAGTTTTCGATGACAGAGGATGATGATGCCAGTTTTCACCCCTGACACTGAAGCCAGAACAACTTTGATCATCTGGTTACCGTGGACCTTCAGGGCAGAAGGTGGTTCAGCAGTTAAGAGGCTGACTCATCGTCTGGAGTCATGGGTTTGAGTCCAGCGCTGGACATGAAGTAAGTGCCAAAGGCGTGTGAGGGTCAAAGAAGAGCAAACACAAAACTCATGACAAACAAAATCTGACTTGCAAGAATGTCCTTAACAACCAATCAGCAACTAGAATACAGTATTGACATGGTGTTGGTCCAATGAGAATTTCCACAATTTATTCTTCTACTCTCTACCACTGTATGGCGCTAGAGAGTGACGTACTGGTGGTAAAGGATAGATTGATTCACTGAGAACTTCTATCAAATATAACTATAAAATATTATATTTAGGCCTTGTTCAAACTAATTTAATTTGTCCTGCTTTAGCACTTAATCTGTTAGCTTAGCAGACACACACACTTACTTTGAATCAGGCAAGTGATGTGGTGTGACAGGAAGAAGACCGCTGGTACCTTATTTTCTCATTGAGGCAGAACTCTCACTGTCACAACACAAGTCAAGTCAACTTCCTCTCTACTCCATCAAAATAAGAGTACATCATAGGAACCCCAAAGCGGTTCTGTAACAGGAAACCCAAAAATTCACTTGGGGCCAAAACCATAAACAAAGATTCCATGTGTTTGTCAGCTTACACGCGACAATGATTTGTTGTAAAAATGTGTATTTGATCATGAATATCTTGAGTAAATGCCTCGTGTATTTAATTCATTTTTTTCATAAAATATCTTAATCATCCAGTTTTATGAAAACACACTTTAAACCTTTTGACACTCTGCAAACTCAAAGTTGAAGTAATTGAAAAAGCGTTGCAGAATCTGTATTGGTACTGACCCAATATCTACCTTTACAAAAGAAATAATATTAAAATCCATCGACAACATTCCAATAACTCCTGCAGACAGGCGACCACATAACATCCTCCTCGGGTTTGGTCGGGATGCCTGAGCAGAAGACGATGGCGTTTCCCTGAGAGCCTGTAGAAGTGTGTGTGCCGTGATCTATGTCCGTAAGCACCTCTGTGGTGCTTTTGCTGGCACTATTGATGAGTTGCTGCTATGATTGGGTGGAAAAACAAGTCTAAGTGATGTGGCCCTCCAGTCACCTGACCGTCAGCCAACTTATCGGCGTGGCACGGCGACGTGCTGTGCAGGTGTGCGGCCGTCAGTAGTTATTCATCATCTATAATGTTAACGATTACAGCATGTCGATAAGAAACCCGGGAGTTAAATGAGTTTGTGCACTCAGCTACGCCCGCGCCTCGGCAGTTCAAGGTCACCCTCCAATCCCTGACAGGAGGGATGATTCCCAGGCTGGGCTATGAGCGCACACATCTTGACTCAAGGTCAAGTGTGCCACTGTTTGGAACAAATAGATACATAAAGCGCTCAATCATGTGGCTGGGTTAGGTACAGGCCAAGACCTTGGGCTGGGATAAAGTTGGCCGGCAACTCGTATATTTCGTCCTGTACCTGTATTTCAGCTCGACACTTTATCACCTCACCCCTCCTCCACCCGCAGTAATGTTTACAAGCCTCTCTTATGTGACCGAACGCAAAAAGTTAGCATTGATTTTTGTCCCGTAAGAGCTCGCCGGAGTGCAATGTGGACGCATCTCCAGATGACAAACTGCGTTTATCATTGGGGCCCAGCTGGACTTAAGACTCTGCAGCCTTGTCGAGCGGACCCCGACCAAAGCTGCTGTTCACCCATTGGGGTGAAACCTTTTTTTTTAACAAAAAAAACATGGAGGGCCTTTGTAGTGTGGCGGGAGCAGGACGAGGCCTGGGCGCGTGGCGAGAGGATACACTTTATTTGGAGTCAGTTAGCAGCTCATGCCTATCATAATGGACAATGGGACAAGGGCAAGTGTCTCCCTCCCCTTTGCTCTCCTCTCTCCCTCTCCGTGTCTCTTGGCGTGCTTCCCCCTGGAGACACGAGCCGGGGGCTGGGCGCTCTGATGGCCAAGCGTGACATTTAAACCCCTGCCCTCCGGTGGATTCGGTGGATTCAAGGGGGGTTTGTGGAGGGAGGGAGGGGGGACGCGCAGAGAGGTCCATCTGAGCACAGAGAAAGAAAAAAGGGGGTACGGACAGAGGCTCACCCTATAAACCCTCTGTCCCTCGATGCACCCCCCCCTTGCAGAAATCCTGTGTGTGTCAGCGCGGAGGGGGCCCCATTGTGCGCGGGCCTGAAGAAAAGGGCCCTTTGGTGGTAAACAATTCAGCTGTCCACTCTGATCACAATGGGGGCACATCCCATTGCTTTGAGCATCTGTTTCGAGTAGGTATGGTCCCCTCGCCGCTCGCCAGCACTGACCATACATACTCGGCGAGGAACTAAATCCCCGAATCTGCTGCCCCGCTACCACCTGCTCTCAGCTTCCCCCTCTTTTATCACTCCTCTTTCGGATCGATACTGTTGACTCTGCTGCGTGTCTCTCAAAAGGCCCGTTTGAATAGCCTTGCGTTGGCTGTTTAGGAGCGTTGCACGCTTTTCAAAGTGTCCAGTGCAGAGGCCAACTGTACAAGCTGATTAAGGCATGCATGAGAAAGAAGATACTGCTCTGCCATGACACCAACCAGGCAGTGGGGTTATCTACCAGGGCGCTCCTGCTCATTCCATGGCTGCTCATCGCCCCCTTGTGGCAACTAAGGGTATCTCATTAATGCTTCATTCATGTAAATATAGGAGTAAGGTTCTTACTCTCTGAACACACAGTTGAAGAGGAGGAAGCTGTTGCATGGAAATGTAGAAAATAAGGGCCTTAGTAAAGAGAGCAAACCTCTGTCAAGGCCACTCAGGTACACTTTTACATCATCGCACCAGAAAGCCATAGTCATATAATTCCCATGAGTATCTACTCCTAGAATTTGGAATCCCATTTGTTATATTATTATTAGTTGTTGTTGTTGTTCTTCTTCTTATTAGTTTGATAGGTATTCAAGGAAAATAAAAATCATATTTCATTAATCGTGCTTTTTCTTCGAGATTTAGCTTTTGGGAGGTGCCTTAAACTTGAGAGCAGACTATTTCCTATCCCATAACTCTAACGGACGCCTAAAAAACACTCAATAGAAGTCAAACCTCCACAAAGACATCAAAGCCAACAGTCACAAATCCATCACAAACATGTCAAGACATCAAAGTCCCCCGTCAAGAAGCCATATCAAAAGAAAATTCAACACGTCACAACGACATCAAAGCCGTCGTAAAGAAGAAATCCTGGATCAGTCCCTTTATCCGGATCCACTCGAGTACTTAATGGCTTCTTCGTAGCTCCACAGATTTGTCCGGTAGCTGGCACCATTTTATCTATGGCACACATAAAATGTAAGTAAGAACTTTCACACCTGTCAAATGTTTTCTGGATAGAAGAACACAAATAGGTTTCTGACCTTGTTAGAGGTTGTATTGATGAAATGTTTGGCTGAGTGATTTTACACAGCTGTTATGAATTGTGTCGGTAATAAAGAGTATTTATGGTGAGCAATAAATCATTCATCAAAGTCAGGAAGTAGAAGCTAGACACATTCATTTCACTACTAAGAATGGCTAAGGTGAGTCCATCAGTTATCATCCAGTCTGTGCTCCCCATCCGCCGCTTTGAGTTCAGGCCTCACCTCCAAACTTTGTATGCCGGAGACCATAACCTCCGTGTCGCAGGTAGGAATGTGGATCCAGGTGACGATCCACATCATGACCAAAGTCTAATGGGTCGCTCCATGAGCCATTCCTTTCCTCTCCAAAGAATGATTGGAATCAGTCATAACTTTTAGATGAAAGCTGCTAACCAGATAAAACAGTACCCTAATGGGGCCGCAAAAATGAATGTATAAAATCAAAAACATGTATAATATATAAAAATAACTAACATCAATAAAATAATAATAATGAATGAAGTGTGTAAATTAAATATTTGAATTCTCTTTGTTGATTTGTTTCATACAATTTCGGCCTATTTGTATCATCTAATTATTTGACTCGTATTTTTATATATTCCCAAGTACCTTATATTTTTCCATATGTTCTTTTATATATTTAAGCCTTACTCACAGTACTTTCAATTGTTGACGGGTTTGTTTTCAAATGAACTATTACTTTAAACGCAATACAAAATCAAAGTTATTCAACTGCTTTTTTTAAAAAAAATTTATATAAAAAAAAATGAAGAATATATTCTACATATATTAGCATATATGTAGAATGGTAATGTTGAATTATTTTTTGGGTAATTTAGGCAAAAATAATTCAATAAAGTAGAAAAAAACTTGAGGAAACCTGATATTACAAAGAAAATTGTCAAACTCTGCTAGCGATGCTCTTTTATGCAAATGTTTGAAATTGTAAAATTATCTGAATGGTTAAATAATTCCCTCTGGCTTGTTTTGCTGCTGAAAACATTTGAATGACATTATCTTACTGGATTCCCTCAGACGCGTCTGCCACAATATCTGATTCTAAGAGGGATAACAGTGAGCATGGTTCTCTGCTGGGGAAGCGCTAATCAGCACGGAAACATTTGCTGCCCTTCTGGCAAGGTCACGGGGGTCACGGTCCCCGAGCTGGATGTCCACTTCATCCCTCGCTCCTCCCCCTCCTGGTAGAAAGCACAGCCCCCTTTGGGGCCCATAGGCCCTGCAGGCACAATCACCGCACAGTGACTATAGGCTCACAGAAGCTGGCTTTAATCTATATGGAGCCTTAGGATGGACTGCGGTGGTCTGTCCATCAGGTCTGTCAGCGTGTCTTTCCTTGACCGAACCCGGGCGACAGTGGACCTAAGCTATCGACTCAGACAGGCCGAACCTAGATCTCTGATTGGTCTGTACAGGGATGCGACGGGCCCCTCCTGCTGTTTGGCCAGCTGATTGATCTGTTAACACTGGCCGCAGGACGTGTGTCCCTGAATTTAATTTCAGAATTCATTTCTGGGAGACGTGTGTGTACAGAAATGATTCCAAGGATCCGAGTGAACGATAGATGGTGGGCATGAAATGGTATTGCAATTAAGATCCCCCCACCCCCGCCAGTCCATCATCCCATCCAGGTATTTGGAACGTGCTTTACAGTAACACTGGATCCACCCTTAAACCGTGTTGTTTTTTCATTTTCAACCCAGATGTGATTGAAAATATTCAAGTCCTACAATCTCGAAGGGAAACCAGCGCCGCCTCTGGATGCCAGATGAGACAATTCCTCAATATGTTCCACTTACTCTTTATTTTCCATGCCGCTGGATGCCTCTTGGCCAGTATTTTATCGGTTCATCTGTGTGATATAGTGCGCATTGTTATCTACAATACATGACTGGACCTGCAAAGGAGCCGGCGCCCTCATTACATTTCATCACTTATCAACACCCCCGCTGTCAAAATAATAAAAAAGTGTCGAGAAATGCCAGCGGACCCGGGCGGGGCGGATAGGTAACCCTGATTCATTTCACAGATCATAAAGCCCGTCAGTGTTCTTCCGCCTGCGCCGCGGATCTTCGTTCTGCCTCTCTGTCGTCAGAAATGCCTATAAAATAAAAGCGCAGACAATGAAATAAAAGCGGTGGCCAAAACAATGTCCACGTTGGGAAGCTTAAGGCTGATTTGATGGAGTCTCTCTTTCTCTGGCCCCTCTGGCCTGCCGCAGAAGCGAAGAGGTGGGGGCCTGCTTGGATATGCATCACAAAGGCTTCCTGCAGTATTGATCGGCAGTGGGTTAAGGCAGTCTATCAGCAAATGTCCTTCTCTCTGGGAAAAACAATAGGAGATTAAAAACACACAGCTTGCCAGGCGGGAGGCTGCTGATGGGCCCTTATCCGGGCCCAAAGGTCACTGTGTACAGATATAATCCACTTTCACTTAACGGCTTCATTTCAGGCACCTCACATGTAAATTAGGGCATTTCTGGGTCCATTCAACGATGGAGGTTTGTTTTCACAGAGAGGCGGGCGGAACTGAATGGCGTGGCAGGTGTTTTCAGTATACATGACACCGTTTCAGCTAAAAACAGAAAGGGGTGTTTGCAGGCGCTTGAATAGAGCTCTGCGTTCCGATGACTACATGCAGTGGTGTCTATTCAAGGCCAGCAGTTGGCGAGATAACTTTTCAAAATGAACACCACTGAAGAAGACTGACCACCAGCAAGTCTAACAATAATAGTCTGACATTGTTTTTGTTGCTGCTCTTTTCAGGCGTGGCTATTTGCCTGAAATCCTAACAGTCACGAGTGAAGCGGGACGGTAACGTCACAAGAGTCGTTTCACATTTCACATTGTGATGTAATAGCTTTTTTTCTTTTTCGGCGTGGCAGCAATGCTCTTCCATAACCCTTGTTTTTGATCTTATTTTAGATATGTTGTTTTGCTGTATTTTCAGCCTCTACATTTTGGAGTAGAGGATCATTTATTACTAACTGAAAGCTCTTGTTGCTCTATACACTATAATTTCTAAATCATTTTTAAAGTTGCTCGTTTTTGATTGTCATGACTTCTGAACAGACCCCAGGAAGACCAGCCACCTCTTTTTGGGACCTAATGGGGATCCAAGTTCAGAATGAAGTGTTATAAATCGCGATTAACTACAAAACCCTGAGGTATTTATATATTTTATTCAAGTATAAACTCTTCTTTGGTAACAATAAACTCAGAGTGGCAACAGTGAAACAGAGTCCATCATTTAAGCATCTTAACGAATGAATTCACCAGAAAATTATTTGACTAGTATCATAAATGAAAAGAGAATTTGCAATCCACATTTGGGTCACATTCACTAAAATGACACTAAAAGGAGTGGAGTTTCCTTTAAAAAACAAACAACAGTATCGGAACCCTTAATGACAACCGGGATTTCAAAAACGACAACAACAGAAATCCATACAGTTCTGCTGAGTCAGCTGTGAGGTCAGAAGCGTTCTTTGGGTTCGCTGAATTTGCGTTTCTTGTTAGGTTCGGAGGTGGAGGGCGTGTCCTGGCTGGTTGGGATTTCATATGGAGAAACCTGAACACGAGGGGAGAAAGAAGAATATCCACAGAATATACCATGTGACAGAAGAACATGCCTTTCATGTAAAAGTGACTTATTTCACGGAATAAATACAACACCCCCGTTGGCTTTCGCTCTGTCAGTACGCATTTAGTTTTTACATGCTGGCCGACTTTAAAGGCTCAGTCTGTAGAATTCAGGAGGAAAATAATCACAATTCCGTTTTTTATCAGTGTATAGTGGACCAAAATAAATTTTTTTGCATTGAATGAGCTCTTTATATTGACAGAGAGAATTAGCATGCCAACAAACAGCTAGCTACAGTTATCAAGAAAACGCAAATCAGAAAAAATTATGTTATTGAACGTGTAAGTTTTGGCCACAGTTTTACAGAATGATTAACTAATCACAATTTCTAAATATATCAATCTAAAGGATCGCGGTCGATGATGATGACATCACTTTCACACTTGAAGGCCACTGTTTGTTTTTGTCGATACTTGGATATGGAAGTGTGAGCTGGGGTTTGATTAATTTCTTTTAATTTAGATTAAATGATGTCCTTGGACGGTCTTAATAACTCAACAAATATGCGTAATGGATCATTTTCAAAATTTATACCCACATACACCTTCATAGAGCGTGAAGAAGAACCGGATTGATTTTTGGAAGGGCCAGTTCCATATATGACCACCAGTGGGAGTTTTATCTCCAAAATCAGTTTTTGGAGTTTGTGGATAACCACGGGTCCGATTTCCTCCAAATTTGGTGCATATGAATCGATTGGATCTCCATCTTGTAAATATCATATTTCATTTAATAGTTTAGATATTACGAAAAACTTTATTTCTCAGCTATTACGCCCTTTATCATTGGTCCGATTTAGTCCAACATTGGTGAATATGAATCAACGCAAGGAGCTCTATCTTGTTAATATCATATTTTGTTTAGTCTTATTGTTCATATTTCACACCCTGTGGGGAGTTTTATTCTTAAATTAAAGAAACAGATTCTATTTTTTGGACGTAATGTCACATGTAATTTGTGTGTGTTCAAACAGGGGATTGCTTTTACAGCGCAGGGGATTATGGGCTTAGCATAAAGGCTGTATGGAAGAGTTTCTCACCACTGTATCCTCTACGGCAGCCGTCTTCCTTTTGTTCACAGTTACGTTGGTCTCCTGTTGTGACACGCACACACACACACACACACACACACACACATACACACACACACATTTTTATTAGAATTAAATAATTAAATGATGATTTTTATCCTTATTTATTTTGCTCAGTCTTATTCCACAGTGGCTATTCTTCCATGAAAACAAATTATATAATATAATATTATATAATATGATCGATAAATAAATCATTTATGTCAACCATAAGTCAACAATGACTTGAAATAACATGTGTGAGCCTAAACCCCCCGTTAACCTCTTCTCACTTTAAAGGTGCAGCACGTATAATTAACAGGGGATCTTCTTGACGAAATGGTATATAATATTCATGTTAGACTACAGTACTAGTACTACTAGTACTACTAGTGGTTGACTGACTGTGGTTGATCTGATGATCCGTCCACTCCTGGTCCTCTTCTGGCCCACCTCCATGTCGGAGGTCTTGTTCACCAGAGTGTCGATCTGAGAGGGGACAGATGGTCAGTTTGTGACGCCACCTGACCTTTAAGAGCCCTCAAAGAAGTCCTTTACTTCTCATTTGCAGACACACAACCACTCTGCTGCTTGAGACCGACGAGAGGCTCTCAACATTTGCAACTCAGCTAAACGTATCGAGACATTTCTCTCTGAGGTCATAATGAAACGGCTGTGAAGAGCTTAAAGACAACGACGACGCATAAACACAAAAGCATCATTAATTTCATTGATGTTGATTTAGATAAGCAATTTCCACGTGGCATACAGACAATCAGGAGCCTAGCTTCTTGAATTTGTGTTCATCAAACAGCCATATCATTAAAACTATATTCTTAATATTGAACAGGTCGCCATTCCTATATTTATGTGCAATATGGGCAAAAACATTAGACATTATTTTTTAGACGCTTCTGTTCTGTGCTACTATTACACTGGAAATATCCCCATTGGAACTAATAAAGGTCAATCTTATCTTATCTTATTTTGGTGCCAAAATCGCTCCGTGATGCCTATGTGTGTTCTGAAACCTATCTACCAGAATGACATTCACTTGTTCGGCAACATGTGCCGTTTCCATGTTGTTTGAACACATGTTGTTTTAAGGGACTGAGAAAGGTGGTACTCAGACCGAGCATATACCGATCAGCCATTACATTAACACCACCAGCTCAACACGTCCGCTGTGACGGACAGTGTGTACTGATACCTTTCTACCAGAACCATGTTTATTTTCAGAACTTTGTCCTACTGTAGGTTCCAGCCACTGCAGACAACGAACACCAAACAAACCCTTCAGTCATGCAGCCATCTCAATTTGTTCCCCATCTAAGTAGGTCAGGTCCTTGAACTGGAACATTTTAAATTGATTAAAATGTTAAATAATTGGGGATTATGTATCTTAAGGTGCAGTATAATTTTTTATATAATTTTCGCCATTATGTATGTTTACATATACACAGGTTTAAATGTCTTTATTGTTTTTCCTTTGTCACTGTAAAACACTGGAGCTGCTCTAATGCCCACATTTCCCAGTGGGGATTAATAAAGTTCTTTCTATTCTATTCTATAATAAGTAAGATGGAATTACGTATTTTTCATTCCTTTGTTATTGCTGATATTCTGACCTATTAAAGCCTTGGGCTGATTCCATTGTGTTGATCGTGGTGTGAAATTTTTTGTTTATTCAATCATTAATCCATTTTTCCTGCTTCCAGTAAATCATCTAAAAGGCAAAAAGTTCACTCGCTGCCTAATAAATCCCACTGGCAGGTGGCGTGGTCACCAGATAATCAATGTTACTCACATCGGCTGTCAGTGGTTATAATGTTATGGCTGGTAAGAGTATATTCAAGCTGCAACCTTCGTGCCACACCAACCTCTGTGACTTCATCAACACTCTTAATCTTCTCGTCGCAAGTCATCTGGATCTCTGGAGTTCAAAAAGACATTAAAAAAAGCTTAAAGTAAGATAATGGAACAAAGAGATGTATTTCTTTAAAAATCAGTATTAAACATAACATTCAGTCCACAAACATAGTCACATAGTCGTAGTGACACCATTTTACAACACGGCGTCAATGTTTTTCTGTAACCTGGGGCTTTGTTTAATGTATTTAATTTCCCCGTTGTCCAAGTCAGACGACTTTTCGGAGATATTATGGAGACTTTCAGCTTGAAATATTTCTTTTTCTACCTGAACGTCTGATGACGGGGGCTAATTCTTACACATAAAATCTGCAAGAAATATAAAAAAACATAAAAAATGTTCTCGGCTCCCGAATACTGGCACAATAGAGATGTTGAGTAAATGAAACAGCCAAGGAGAAACACAAGGAGTAAAGATTCTACCCGTGTCGTCCAAGGCTGCGTTGTTGTCCTCATGCTTCTCGCCGTCTTCGATCACTTGTTTCTGAAGGCGAAAACATGTTTTCAACATTTGTCAACATGCTGACCAAACCAACACGTCTGACCTCTGACCTCATTTTCATGTGCAACATTCACACATTTCCGAAGTCGGGTGTCAATAATGAGCCTGTTGAACTCATTACACTCAGAGATCAGAGATAAGAGTTCTAAAATTGTTCAGGTCATTTTTTGGTCTTAGTCCATTCATGACTGATGCTGACCTGCGGCAGGACCCCCTCCTTCATGCTCAGAACCCACTTCTCCGTCACCTCGACGCTCTCCTCCACCTGCAGACATTTAGCAACAGGCTCAACTGTCAATCAAAAAGCAATTCCTGGAGGAAGTCACTGGTGAAGAGACATAAGCAACGAAGCTGTTGACTCAAAGCGGTAAATGCATTGATTAGCCATAACATTAAAACCATCTGCCTAATATATTTTTAACAGAAACACACTGAACTTTTCAGCAGTTTGTGCTGGAGTGTCGGCCTTCCTGTGCAGACTTTGCATGTTCTACCCCGTGTCTACTTGGGATCCCTCCAGGCTCACCGGCTTCCTCCCACTGTCCAAAAACATGCAGCAGAGGTGAATTGGGAACTCTAAATTGCCCAACGGAGTGAACTTGAGCAAGAATGCTTGTCTCTCTCTATGCGTCAGGACTGTGATTATATGTCCACTCGGCCAGGGTGTACCACACTTCTCGTCCAATGTCAGCAGGGATGGGCTTCAGCCCACTCTGAACATGATAAGCGGTTAGGGATAATGAATGAATGAATGTTTCATTTGTGTGATTGAACAACACACGCTAGGCTTCTTTCCCTGTGCACATCCATGAGTTGTAAGCACCCATGAACAAGCTGGCTGTCCTTACACCACTTTGGTAGGTATTAACCACTGCAGACCAGGATCACTCAACAAGACCTGCATTCCGGGAGATGCTCTGACACATTCGTCAAGCCATCATAATCTGTTCCTGTCAGTCACTCAAATCCTCAGGCTTGACAGTTTTTCCTGCTTCAAACACATCAACGTCAAGCGCTGGTTTGTCTGTTAGCAGGATTTAAAACTTTATGAATTGATTTTAGGTTATGGTATTTGCATATTTTTAATAACTAATTTAATGACTTTTAAATCCTATTTAATGGGTGTGGTTTAACTTTATTCCGCCCCTACACTCTGCACAAATGCAGCGGGGGTCCAAGTTAATAGTCAATCTAATTTTGTCTTCACTTGTCAGTGGTTATAATGTTATGGCTGATCGGTGTATATAAGGCCTGGAGGTAGTGACAAACCCAAAACTGTCACATGTATAAATAGGATGTTCCGGCCTGGCAACATGGAAGGTACTATGTGATATAAGCATAAAGTAAAAAAGACAGTATGGTGATGATTTACAGAGTTTTATACAAGATGAAGAGGTTTAAATAATAAATGAAAGGGGATAAAAACAATTTTTTGGCCAATACCAACTTAAAGACTATTTATACGACCGCTTTGTTCAGGTCCTGTGGACAAGCTGTCAATCACCTGCTCCAGTCGGTGTCTCTCTGTGGTCATGTCCAGCTTTAGTGTGTGGAACGGCGTTACCACCTCACCCATGGTAAGTTTCACCGGCTCCCTCTCAAACTCCATGCTATTGCCGTCAGCCTCCTTGAAGCCTGGCGGCTGGTAGTCCTGAGGAGTGACTGGAAAACACACAAAAACAAACAGTGAGCGAGAAGAACAAGCAACACCAGAAAAAGCAATAGAGTGTGTCTGTCGATTCTAAAAGCTGACTGGAAACACTCACTCACCATCACACACAACCACGCACACACAAACACATGCAAGTACGCACACTCACACACACACATGCACGGACACACGCACACACACATGCACGCACACACACACACACACACACACACACACACACACACACACACACCTGTGTATAAGCTTAGCTGTTGAAATATCAAATCTTTGGTTTTACTTTAAATCCCGATGCATTGTGGGATATGGTACATTGGTGGACTCGTGTGCGCTACCGTTTTCATAGTAGGCCAGCTTCATGTTGAGGCAGATGTTGTCTGGCAGCGGGCCCAGGTTCTGCATCAGGGTGTAGATCTTCCTCACCAGCAGGATGCTGGCTTTCTTGGTGTTTCCGCACAACATCGTCATCTTGTTGTTGTTGATGCTGGTGAAGGCAGGAGGGCGAGGAAAAAACACAGATGCTCCAGCAGTCACTTGTTGCTTAAACGGGACCGTTATGGTAAGTGATCCAATATGCACCCATCAGCCATAACATTATAACCACTGACAGGTGATGACAGAGTAACATTGGTTGTTTGGTTACCATGGCACCTATCTGTGGTTGGAATATAAAAGGCAGCAGGATCATAACCATCCAGATCTTATAAAATCCAACCTTTCAAAGTCCACCTGTCCTCCATCTGCAGTGTACTGGATCCTAAACTGGTAAATCTCTGTAACTATCTGAAAGAGAGAAAACTTTATGTACATAATAATTATATCTAAAGTGGCAGGTTATCATTGTAAGACACCCGCAGAGACAAGAATTTGGTCGGTACCTGCGGGTTCTCTGGGTCAGTGAAGATCTGTAAAAAAAGAAAAGTCAAAATCATTAGCAGCATTCTTTTAGGGCTTACAAGTACAAGTTACTTAAGTCTTTTCTTGCTTTCTCCAGCAAGTTCCTCAATTCAATGCGTGTACTTTTGTTAAATATTTTCAAACATAAGAAGTAATAGAATACTCACAGACAGTATTACAGTCCTCAGCTAGTGAGGAAAAAAAACATTGGTTTGACAAAATTACCCATAAAAGGCACTCAGGAAACAATTAAACGTTACTTTGCTTATTAGAATACTTGATGTTGTGTAACTCATAATGGCTCAGTTAAGTACAAACAAACCCTCTGAAGGATGAAGATGATGGGTTCTGACTTACATACTTCTTCTGGATGGCTTCAAAGCAGCCCTGCATCCTGCAAGGGTTTATAAAACACACACAGAGACATCAGGAATGCGTATCCAACAGAATTTAAGGTGATGTGAATATATTTGACATGTGGCAGTCTGGATTTTTTTGGCGCTCAGTAGGCGGAGGAGAGAGTTAGCGAGGGTGAATCAGGGACACCAGCACATGTGGTTGGTGATGAACTACGTTCGCTTCCCTGACCTGCAGGTGACTGGATTTGTGAGGTCAGAGTCCGAGAGAGACTTAGGCCCCTTTTACAAGACAGTGTTTTGGCTAAAAACAGAAAAGTGGTGAAAACAATCCATATAAAAGCACATTTAAAGGAATGACAGATAACTCTAGTAAACATGCCAAGCCAGTAGATGGGGCTGTAACTTTTCAACGTCAACACCAGAGCGGAGGTGCAACGATTGCAATTTTTTGGGCCGATCACCGATTTTTATTAAATCTGACTGCCGAATACCGATTTTTACTTTTTTTATAGTTTAAAAATCGGAATGAATATTGAGTTAAAGTAGTGCTCTTTATTTTAAAGATAACAGATTACAGACTTCTTCAGTCCATTATATGTTATACGTTGGCTTTGTTCAAGGAATTCAGGGCTCGTGGCTGGCTCTGAGCTCCCGCTAGCTTTAGCCGCTCTGCTGACGTTAGCTTTTAAACCTGCTATGTTCCTTGGGGTGATTCCATTTGAAGTGTGTGATTAAGTTCGTTGTGCCGAACGTTTTCGGGTTAGTGGAGATGCCTTATTTCGTCCTTACTGGTTTTACAAATTAGGAGCTTTGTTTTTCTGGTTCACTTGTGAGATGTTAGGAGCTGTGGTAGTTCATGCTTGGTGCGCGTGTACGTTGCATGTGTGCAACCGGTGCAACAGTGCAGATTTCATCAAAATAGGCCTCCCGGCGCTGATCGCCCGACTTCTAAATAAAAGATCAATATAGAGCCTAAATCCAAAGAATCAACTTACAATTGTGGATCAAATCTTTCTGAATATTTATGGTTTGTTTTAGTGGACTGAAAGTGACAAATGATTGGTAGAAGTGAGAGGAGAGGAGGAGGAGATGGAGATAAGAGATTAGGAGAGATGCAGCATATGTTGGGAGGAGGATGGAGGATGTTGAGAATGGAGCTGCCAGGCCGAATAAAATCAGGAAGGCCAAGGAGAAGATACATGGAAGTGTTGAGAAAAATCTACCCTCCCAATCCCTAATCATAAGCAGTCAGGAGAGTAAGAAGAAGAAGATGGGTGAGTCTGTCATGAGTCTGATTGTGTCTCCTTTATAAATCGTCATTTAAAACTTCAATTCTGTTCATCAACGCCGAAGAAATGCTGTTTCCTAATAACCCTGATCCATAACACGTGTGAATAATGTGTGTCAAGTTCTTACTTACCACTGAACTATCTGACTTGCACCGGGACAGCTGCGCACCTCTCTCAGGATCATCACTTTTTGATCTGTGGGGAAAAGTTTTGAATCTTCTTTCTGAATCTTTCCAGTAAAGAGTAAATTGGTCTTAATCACCGCTGTGATGAACAGTCAGATAACGGTCCTGTGGTCTAACCTTCAACGAATTTGTTGCCGTAGGCATCTTCTGGGAAAAGACCCCGGAGGTATGTGATGCCAGACACTGCGATAGCCAGAAGTTTCTTGATTACTACCAAGGACTGTTGCTCCAACACAACCTGGTTAGGCAGCAGCTGAGTATCCTGCATGAGTGAAACAAGTTCAGAAGAGAATCAGTCTACAGATGCATCTGCATAAGGGAGCTTTTAACATAAAATACGGATTTAAGTAAAAACCCTGTCAATTTTTACGACTACTGTCTCTCAAAAAGTCAACATTTTAAAGTCAGACTGAGATACTCGGGATCCCAACCACTAGTAAATGTCTTTGAAGAAAGACAGTGACATAGAAGTTATTTAATTCAATTAATATTAATAATTATAGCTTTATTGAGATGTTCTCTACTTCCTGGGATTAGAATAACTTAGACTTTCACTGAGTTGCTGCGCTAATACATACAAGAAAACACGGGGTCCCATTTTTCAATTGATAAGGAAAATGAATTTTCCAGTAATCCCAAATTGACTCATATTTTTTGTTGTTGTTTGCAGTGGAATCAACATTGAGCCTGGTGGGGTTGTGCAATACACACCGATTGCTTTTTGTTTGTGCGTACTTAAGTTGAGGTTTTATTTTCACTTTTCTTAGATTGATAAGCTGTTTTGGTGTGTAACAGCTTTTCAGTTGTCCCTTTTCTACATTCTTTTGACTAAAATAATTTATATATATATATATATATATATCAATTATTTTAGTCTCATGTTGTGTCTCAAAATAAATATATATTTATATATATAAATATATATTTACATATATATATATATGTATATGATACATAAGTAGTATATTTACATATATACAACTTATACTATATACATTTAAATGTAAGTGGTTCATATGATCATATGTAATAACGTCCTGGATATGTTGATCAGGATGTTAACCAAGCTGACATCCATACTAGACAACCCCTCTCACCCCAACATGAGACTGTTGGAGCTCTGAGCAGCTCCTTCAGTAGCAGACTGCGACACCCAGAGTGTGAGACAGAGCGCCTCTGCAGGTCCTTTGACCAGACTGCAGTCAGACTGTACAACAAATCCCTGTGAGCCTTTGTTGTGCCTGAAACCCAGAACTCTGCAACCAACCATTCATCTACCTCACTATACACCGTGTGTGTATCTGAAAATACATCCACTCACTACACACCATTTGTGTTCCTCTAACATGTGTTTTCTTATTTCTTAACTTTTTATCTCTTCATTTTCTGTCCTGTGTATATGTGTGTGTGTATATATATATTTATATACACGTATATGTTTACCTATCTATGTATATATATTTATGTACACATGTCTATAATAGTGCATTATAAATTAAATGTATTATTATTATTATTATAGTCCTATTATATAGTATGTCTTACATTTTTGTCACCTTTAGAATGTCTGTTAGTTGGAGCTGTTTTAACAACTAAATTTCCCATTTGGAGCTCAATCAAGTTTCTATCTATCTATAACCACCTGTTATTACAGACTCAACTGGGAAATCCCAGGTCTGTTTTGCATAACAATGAAATATAATGCTGAAAATCAAGCAAACATGATCTCTCTCATTGCATCTGTGCATTAGATGAGGTGTAGTCTAATGATATTCAAATAGTTCTTTCTCAGTGACTATTGAATAGTATCCTTGCTTGAAATGTCTGCCATTGAATTAAGCATTAACAGTGTCTATCGCAGACTTAAATATAAGCATGGATCATCCTTTTACAAAATCTTGGTTATGGTTAGTTTTGAAAAGGCTTTAAACTACTAAATGAGTAGTTAACAACAAATAACTGAAAGATACCACACAACCACGACTCACATCCTTCCATCTTCATAAGCCATGGTTGACTATCAAATGTTTGATTCCCTACTCATAGAGTACTTCTCCTCTTTAATATAAATCAGCTGAAATTTAGCCTAATATCGAAACACTAAAGAGTAACTCAATATTTTGGCACATTAGTGAATGTCATTAAAATAATTACAACGATTAACCTTGTAGTTATAAAGAGGGAGGAAATTAGACACAGAATGTGTAAACTTACAGATTTGTTCTTGCCTTTTAGCTAATGTTAACCATAAATACAATGTACAATAATTTAATGAGTCTAAATTATATTTACCTGTGAAGATCTCATTTGCTGAAGACATGCCATTGCATTTGCTGAGATTCATAAAACAAAAGCTGCAAACAAACAGATAGAAATAGTGTTCAGTAAACTAATTGATTAAGCTAGTTTATTAGCATTGATTTACATGACTGTAAACTACAAACAGGTTGACATTGAAGCTAATATTTGCCAATGTATCTAATTAGCGTAAACTCAGCTGAAATCTACTAAAACAGTTTCTTTCCTCTGCTGGCTGAGCAATATTTTTTTACTCACATGAGGAAAAGAGAAAATTATTTCACCCAAAATACCAATATAATACTGTTTTTAGACAATCTAGCCTGCGAATCAAATACCCCCGCTCCCTTTTGATTGACAACGTAAGTAGCCAATCACAGAGCAGGAAATCTTGTCTTCCGTTTATGTCTGAGGAAATAAATAATGAAAAAAATCGCGGCTGATCTTTTTCATAACATGTCTATATTTGATTTGTTTATTCGTTTATGTAATACAGGGTTCTTTCAATCCAAAACAACATGTTCAATAAGTAATTTATCGTTTACGCTTTACAGGTGCTTTGTGTTGATGCGGTGCGGCCCACGCAACGCCAACAGCCTGTATCCTGTTCTTCTATTGGACGATGGGCTTGTTAATCGCAGAGAGTTATGTCTTTTCATCAGCCCGTTGGTCATACTGGGATAAGTATTGCTCACATATTGGTTACTGTAGGAGTCAATCACATTAAGGCAACTCCCTCGGGAGTGATGTCACATCTCGTTACGCCATTTTTGTTGGGGAGCAGTCGTGTCTAGAAAAGGAGGATTAGACAGGTACATCAAACGTTAGCTTGCATAATCGTCTCTTTGAATACTCTGGCAAAGGTGACACTTGTTTGCCTGCCACTCTCAATAAAATGTCATCAGAAAACCTGGACTCGGACACTCAGGTGGACTACGAGGACGAAAAACAGGTGTGTTTATGACTGCTGTCTTGATGTTGTTGGCTAGCTAGAATAGGCTAACATCAGCTAGCACAAATGTAACGTTAGTACTCTACGCGCTGCACCAAAGAAGGGGTGGACTCATGGGTGACATGTTACGCTGCAGCAAGGTGTTCATATTGTCATATGATAGCTGTCCCATTTTCCAAAGCTTATCACCAGAGTGTCACGCTTTTGTTTTGTCTCTTGCCTTGTGTCATTGGCTGCTGAATCCACAACAGCTCGGGCCTCATTGGTTCTGGTGGTTGACAGTCTCCAAATAAAGACATAACATGTTTTTTTCCACTGTTTCACGCTTTTTACACTTGCATTTGTTATATGAACTCTATCCCGAGTAGAACATGATTTGGGAAATTCGTCCTTGTCCAGCAGTTTTGTGGCACTTCCGTGTTTCAAACAGTGCAACTACAACAGCTGCAAAGATGCGAATCTTGGATCAGATTCCATTTTATTGTCAGTGCCGAGCGCAGTTACAGAAACGACTAAATGCATCTATTCCGAATGTGGAAATAGTAAAAAAAAAAAAAGTGTTGTGGCGTTCGTAGCACGTTTCTCTTCATGTTCTGCGTTGGAGCTTTTGCGGGGTGTTTATCCTAATGTGTTGTATTTTGGCTTTCTCCGCGTGTTTTCCAAATACTGAGCATGTGTTATCAAAACATTTTTATTTTTTTTATTTGCTAGTGTTTATGTGTTTATATATGTGTGTATATATATATATGTGTGTGTGTGTGTGTGTGTATATATATGTATGTATGTATGTATGTATGTATGTATGTATGTATGTATGTATATATATATATATATATATATATATATATATATATACATATATATATACATATATGTATGTATGTATGTATATATATATACATACATACATACATACATGTATGTATGTATGTATGTATATATACATACATACATACATACATACATGTATGTATGTATGTATGTATGTATGTATATACATACATACATACATACATACATACATGTATATATATATATATATATATATATATGTATATATATATATATATACATACATACATACATGTA